>JAECUM010010310.1:0-65003 GCA_016617855.1 Megalonaias nervosa | reverse complement strand
TTTGATCCTAAGAATGAAAACCCAAGTCCTATCACTAAATAGTTCTGTTAGAATCCAGGTTCGAATCTCGACGACGTACAAATATGGAAGGCGATGACGTCAGATATGGTCCAATGTACGAATATCAACAATTTCTCAACTGAATCACAGTTTTTGTTTCCGAATAATTCCAGAATAAATTTCCATGAATATCTTTCAGAATTTTTTATAAGAAAGTCAACTTGTTGAGTTTCCAGGAGAATAAATTATTAAATCCAAAAATCAGATGAAAAACAAACAATCTGGCAACAAATAAAAATAACACCTTGTTCCTTCAAGATGTTAAAACGACTCTGCCAGAAGAATATTAAGAATGCGTATTTAAACCCCAAAACATCATTTCAAGTCTCGCGAGATGGGTCATGTGGTCTCTTACTACAAGAAATCTATCACGTACACCAGTGTAGCCCCACTTAAGAACCAATAATAAAGAAACGTTGTTTACACATAGTGATCACGCAATCAAAGTATGGCCCTGATACTGACCAATCATTTTCACTGCCTGTTTACGAACTTCCCAACCTAAGACGAACTAGGTTAACTAAAAATAATTCTCATGTAACACGTTTTACGTCTTAAATAAACAACATTTACTAAAAGAAAATATCGAATTACTGAAAAAGAATATCGAATCCGATGAAAATATTCATTACAATAAAATGTAATGAAACAAAAATAAAATAAAAAAGAATTTTCAAAACTAACACACAAACAATTTAATTACATATACGTAACAATATATATATATATATATATATATATATATATATATATATATATATATAGTGGCGCATATATATATATATATATATATATATATATATATATATATATATATATATATATATATAATTTAAATCAATGTAAAAATAATAGGATAAAACTGATTCTGCAGGATATGGCTCCGAAATATGCCACGAACAGGATACCAGGACCTTCGGAATATACCTCAAGCTACGTTACTGAGGTGAGTTAAATAATAATAATAATAATAATAATAATAATAATAATACAGTGTAAAATGCGTTTTAAAGAATTGCCTTTTAAAAGTTTTCTCTTTTTTTGTTGATTTGAGGAGGTTCGCTATTATTAAATTTTAAAGCAAATAAAGACATGGTCGTTGTCATCGTCATCATCTTTTTATTGGTTGTCTTTTTCTCTAATCGTTTCGGTCTCCTCAACCACCTCTATTGACATCATCTGTGTTGTCGTTGTTATTATTTTCGTCATTATTATCGTCATTATTACTTTCAGTGAGTTTCACAATTACAAATTCGTCACCATTAGATCAATATTAATATCATCCATTCAGGCAAAGCATTTCTTTCAAATGCTAACGGTACTACTAAACACTGCAAAGACAATCAAAGCCACACAAACACGCACAAAGACATGCAAAGACACACAAAACAATCTGAAATATATAACCTTAGGGATGTCAGTTGCTTTCAATAAAAAGCCTGTTTGTCATATTATTTGTCAGACTTAACGCGGCAATGAAGCACTGGTTATTTTCACCTTTAAATAAAAATTACCGTGATTTAATTGATAGCAACCGTTCGATTTTGTTAACGATTATGGAGAAAGATTTCACAATTTCGACGGTAAATTTAATAGCACAATGGAATATGTAATAAGCAATGCTGCTGCATGTAATTAAACACATGTATGATTGGAATGTTTATTTCCATATAATATTGTTTGCGCGATATGTTAATTATTCTGTTTTCAATGTCAGTTGATATGGAACTGCTTTTAAAATTCTTAATTATTGGACTTTTTATAAATAAATTAGCTTTCACATTTATTTTAATTAATTATACTTTCACTTTGCTAAGCAACGTTTATTTTGCGACTTTTAACTAATTTTTTGACAATCGTATTTGTAACAAAATGCCGTCGGCACGGGCCCAAAAGAATCCCAAGACTAAACATTACTGTTGCGTGGTTCGTCACAAGAATTACAGCACAGGGTCAGAACAGTGTGATGCATGTAAAAACTGTGTTCATGCAAAATGTGAAAGTATTGAATTAAGTGATTTGAGTGTTATCTCTGTGAATTTTATATATATTTGTCGCGTGTGAATTCAGAAAGATGTTGGAGAACGCTTCAGCTACAAAAACTCTCTGATGAAACTAGCAGAGGTAAGTGAATTTTTAAATTACTTCTTTTTTAGAAGTATAATTAACTAAATTAATTGTATTTACTCAGCTTGACCAGAGATAGCATAGGTATCGTCACGTGTATTAATTTTTCGTAAATACCTCATTAAAGAGTGTGGCTGTACTTTCAAATAGATACATTTATAAATTCTTAGAAATTCTTTAATACTGCAGTTTGTTCATGGATATTGTGTTTGCTGACCTTCAAAGTCCCCTTTGTATGGTATTTGTAGTATATTCTTAAATCTCGCTTTAACTGAAACCATGTTGATACAATATTTGTGTAACACGTGTATGATACAGACTTTTTCCCGTAGAATGAACACGTTTAGTCTGGTTAATTATTTTTAAAAAAAGAAAAACAAGTTTCACATTCTAATAGTTTAAATAAATTTTATTTTCAAGAAGTATTGTTTTACAATATTTCGTACATAGAATTTCAATACTATATTTTATTTTAAATCTGATTTAAGATAGATCAATATCATTTAATAAAGAAGGTCACCAGGCCCATCGTTAGACGTGACGAATTACGTATTGTTGTTGTCCGTCCCTCTGTCCGTTAGCGTTTGAATCAAGGTATAACCAGAAACTTAATGTGGTACATGAATAAACATAAGTTATCATTTCTAAAGTGCATAGATGGCGACAGTGTCTGGTCACAGAAGAGTTAAACAACTTTTAATTTACTTACAGGGGTTGGCGTTTGGTTTCGATCATTTGCGGGTTATTGCATACAGAGAGAAAAATCTCCTACTCGAACAACAGTACGAGTTTGTTTTTGACACGTCTTCCTTTCCTACTGATTACACATCACTATGTTTCTTGGAAATGAATTCAAATGATTCGAATGTCCATATCCAGCCCATTTTAACAGCGGGAGACGGCAATTGTTTGTTCAATGGGCTTTCGATCGGAACATGTAGAAATGAAAATAGGGGCACTGAAATTAGGGTGGGCACGCGTATTTAAATGGCTTTAAACAGGGATTATTACACAGGATTGCAGCAAAGACTTCATGTTGTGTTTCTTTTCATTTGAATATTCTACGATTATGTGTGCACAACCAGGTGCTTTTGTAAGCGCGTGGACAAGGGGAGCATTGAAACGAGATACAAGAGGAACACTTCCAGGCAAAATTGCTCTCCAGACCGCATGAATCAAGAAATAAGATTACCGATTCAGATGCGTTGTCCATTATGTGGACAAAGATGGGGTCACAAAGAGGCAGTATTTGGCTACCAAATCATTTCGTACCGCTAGATTCACTGGAGGAAAGATTATCCCTGAAAAGTGTTCAAGCTGGTAAAGTTCGCACCCCGTCAAAACCTCTCAATGAAATAAATGAAATGAGTTGTGATAAGACTTGTGTATAAATGTCGTTATCAATGAACACACAGTCGATGAATGCTAAGTTAACGCCGTTACCAATAAACAACGAACACACAACTGATGATAGTAAAATTATGGCATCCGCACATGAAATCTTGGATAAGTGGATAATGTCTTGCGACACTACTGACAACAATGATTCAATGAATGACAATAAATTTGGTCAACAGATGAGTCATAAGTTAAAGAGAATGTCTCAGACAAAACGGAACAAAATGCAAAAGCTACTGAACATACAATTCCCAGCACACATCCTTTACCTGCCGGTAAACTTTCAAAACATCCTGATGTTTTGAACATTTCATTTAATGATATACAAAGACTTGAGAAAGTTCCTAAAGGTATCAAAGAAGACGTTTATGTGGTTCCTGACAATAGTGAAATTTTAAAGAGAATAAGTGACAGAAAACCTCCAAAGTATTATGATGATTACGGAGCTTGGGACTACAAAAAGGCTAGAAAAGTTAAAATAAAGTTGTTGGTGAAAGAAGGTGACATTCAGTATTGCCTCTGTCGTGTGATTGTTAAAGACGGATTGTTATACACAGAACGAAGAAGAAAGGGAACTAAAATTCTCAAGCTCATTGATCCACAACTTCCTTCAACAGAAATTGTGACCGTTCGCAGACATTACACGGTACTCAAGCGTGAACAACAGTACAAAAACGCATAGAACAGATTGAGGGCTTGTCAGACTATGTGAAAGGGAATCGAAATGTCGCAATTGTTGAAGATACAGGAGAGTATGAAAACATTGAAGTCCCTCATGGAAGTGCTTTAATTTATTAGGAACTGTACGTAAGAACTGACCCGGACATTATCAAACACCAAGGGAAACGTATGGTAAAATGACCGACCCAGATTTGAACTGTTCAGTACAATATTAAATAGATGTAAACAATGCCAGAACTACAAGGCTCGTGTGCATGGGGAAAAAGACTCTAGACTACCAAGAATGTGGCAGATAAACTCTTGAACATATTTGGCATGTTAAATGAAAAACACACAATTGTGGTGAAAATAATACATTCCTGAGATAACGAATTTCCATCAATTACTACGCTATACGGAGAATCAAGTTACGGAACTTCCTAAAAACAAAGAAGGCGTGGTCGGCAGTGAAAGAACATTTTCCCTGGTTAAATGCTTTATTATGACTACTATATATCTCACAAAGTTATTCGAAAAGGAAGAGGGGAACCCCCAATACTTCTGGGACCTTTAATATTACACTTGGATAGAAAACAACAGAACTGCTATAGGTTGTTTGCCCATTTGCGAGGAATACTAGGTATTAAAATTGAAAATGCAGAAATAATCATAGGCACGGACGACGAAAAGGTCATGACTATCGCGACTGACCTTGCTTTTCTTGGAGTGAAGATAAAACGTGGTACAAAACATGCTAATGACAACCTGATACGGCAATTGATGAACGAAATACCTAAATCTACTTAAGTAAGACAGGAAGTTGTAAAACTCATATTTGGAGAGAACGGTGTGGCCTCAGCAGACGATTCTGCCTTATTTGACGAAAGAAATGCATCACTGAAAATACCTTGCAAGAAAATGGTCATTCTGACCGCTTAGCGTAATATGAGAAACACGGCAGAACATGTGGTTTCGAAATCAGAAGAATTGTGGACGAACAACAACATAGAAAGTATGAACAATCGTTTGAAATTCAAAATAGACTATGATCCGAAAAAGACAGATGTTATAGTATGGAAAATCTATGAATTAGTTAAAATCCAAACGGTGGATATGGTACGAGCATTATATGGAACGGCAAATTACAGTATAGCTAAGAAATACACTCATCTGAAAATACGCAGAATTAATTGGGACACGAATAGAGAGGAAGAGAAAATGAAACTATATCAGAAGTTCCCGCGGGTTGGAAAATTGGTCTAAAATCCTTCAGTGACTTCAATATATGGTACATATACCGTGCACGAAGTAACGAGAGTGGCAAAGAAGCCCAACCTAGAGTCCAAGATGTCATTCCCATCGAAGCCCAAGAAAGTAGACTCGAATGCTTAATATATCGAAAGGCAGCGCACTTGTTGTTGAACTCGCCGAGACTTTTCAAATCGAACTGTAAATGACTACAATGAATATATTAGTTACGAAAAAATATAAATTTGAAAGAGTTGCTTAAACTAAAATGTTAGTGTGTGCTTGGTTCTAGTGATAATATACTGATCTTTGTAAAAGAAAAAGAAGTGAAAATTAAATAAACTGATTAAATAGACTCATGTCGACACCTCGTTAAAATTTATGATGTAACATTATGACGTTTAGCAACATTTTTGAATCTGCACTTTAAAATGTATTAAACATAAATAATGACGCAAACAAAAATTTAATTTTTATATTTGAAAACAAATTTAACGTACCTTGTACAAATGGTATACATATATCTATATTTTATGTGTATTACTTATATATTTTACTATGAATTTAAATTTCTTCATATTACTATGCATTTAAATTTCTTCATATCTATGATGAATTATTAAATATCAAACTACTTCTTTAGTTATTTTAAACTTGTATAGTTTCAGACATTACCTTGTGTAGTATTATATAAACTGCCACAACATTCAACGTGGGTACTGTTTATATTTGGTATGATTTAAATAAATGACAAAAGTTATTATAAACAGTAAAAACTTTAATTTATTTTAAAATAAAATGCCTAATACACATATATAACTTTTTCTCGCTTACTTAGTATGTAATTCATTGACTAAATAAAAATGATACATTTTAAAAATTGACTTTGTGTAGCTTTTTTCACCCTGAATTTAACTGCACTGCTGTGAACATATCTTTGTATGTCTTTGCGTGTCTTTGTCTGTCCTTGCATGTATTTGTCTGTCTTTGTCTGTCGTTCCCTTGTTTTTTATGTCTTGCGTGTCTTTGTCTATCTTTGCATGTCTTAGAAATGTTTAGTAGGACCATGTGAAAGAATCAATTTACTCTTTTTAGTTGAGGACCAATTCAGCGCCCTTGTATCCACGCATGAGGACCAGCATTATGAAAATGCCAATAGATCCTAAATTCAGTCGCCAGAAGGATACCAATATTATGTTTGGAAGTGACTCTGAGGGGTGAGTGTATCCACTTAAAATTTTAAAAAATAACAGTAATTAAAGAAAATAAGTGCAGGTGCCACTAAAAGAATACATACGAGAAGTCTAACGATCGATGTATTCAATCTTTATAAACAAGGTAATATTTTTGTCTGGTATTTTGTTTTGTTTAAATTAAAAAAAGTGTTGAAACAACGGGGACGATAGATAGGGCTTCTTAAAATTTTTATTTTATGGAAAAAGGGAATAATTATCTTCAAGCAATATTATTTAACCATCAGCATGGATTTAATCCATGAATTTTCTTAAAATATCATAATTACCCATTTATTTTATTTCTGCTTTTTAAATTCTGACTCGCATACATTCTCTCAAGCTCACTTGGTTCTTCGACTCGTTCTATATTTAATGCGGGGTGACGGCATTCTCGAAGGTTAACCCGTTAGTCAACTTCTGATTCGGCCTGAAAAAGAAATTGGCAGTTGTTAAGTTATAAACATTTTACTGCTACCTAGGTTACTGCCTATTGATTTACTGTCACCTGTTTGCATTAAAGGTTCTGTCCATACTTGTCTTATCTCTAACATTTGCTTGGTATATATGATTATCTATCACTCTTTATTTATCTCTACCAACGTGTCTCTCTATGTACCAACGTGTCTCTCTATCTACCAACGTGATTATTATTACGACTGTATGGTCTTACAATAAGTAATAGAAAAGAGTGAGAAGCAACAAACTTTGTAGCATTCAACAAATACTTGCAACAAACTTGTAACATTCAACAAATACTTGTTGGAATTCACTATAATTCCAAGTTAATGTATCATTCCAAAAATATTATTATAGAGCACTTTGTAATTCCAGAGAAGAATAAATAATTCACTCAAATTAAAATCTGAATACAACAATACAGACGATTTCTGGCCAGATGTTATCGCAGGAATAAATAATATTTCCAGTAAACAAGATTATATTAAAAACTAAGACACAAAAGATGTACCCGGATGAGGATCAAAAGTTCATTTCTAGAACAATTTATATTATAATTAGATGGTCTGTTAATAAAATTATACTAAAGAGCATGATAAACATAATGTTCTTGACTCACACTATGATAATGATCCTAATATTTAACCTACACTCAAAGAAAATTGTAAACTATGTATTAGTTGCTTACAGAATAAAAACGTCAATGATTCTGGTCAGGTAGACAATGAAATTGATATTGGACAAGGTCGGCTACAAAATACAATGCTTACATAACCCATGGCATATAATTAATACAAAAAGCAAACAATGCAAATCAAATATACATAACATATACATAACACTATGTCTCTGTCTGTGTCTGTCTGTCTGTCTGTCTGTCTGTCTGTCTGTCTGTCTGTCTCTCTCTCTCTCTCTCTCTCTCTATATATATATATATATATATATATATATATATATATATATATATATATATATATACACTACTTTTTTATAACCATGAACAGCCTGATCAGCGAGCAACAGAGGATGTATGGGCGGAGTGTTCCAGCATTCACCAAGGAAAACAATCTAGAAGACACGGGCGAGACAGCTTCTGAAACCAATATGCGGATGAAGAACATGGATAAAGTCTCCCATGTCTTTCGCTCAGGGGATTATAATGATAAAGGTACTGCTTTTCACAGACAGTGGTGCTCCGAAATGAATACATGATAGCGTCATCAAATTAGTGCGAATTTAGTAATTTTATCACATACACGACATAAGATCGATTGTACATAATGCAAAGCAATGAACAAAGCGCATGTTTGATTTCCTTACCAAATTCACAAACGACTTGAAGCTTCTCAAAATTTGCGATGTACAGTATTCAATTAAGTAATCAGCATACATGCAAAGAGAACATACATGGAAATACTAAAAAGGTGATAATTTGATGACGAGACTTATAGGTAAAGTTGTTTAAATGATTTTCGCAATGTTAGGTGTTTAAACACTGATATATTTACAATGTTTCTACTGGAGAGTATGTAAGCTTTCTATGTATCTGTGCACATAAAACACACACCCCATCTCCCACCCCACACATACAAACAACAACTTGAAATCGATATTTCTTTTAGTTTTTTATATGGCAAAATAAAAGCAGTATTACTTTTTAAAAACAAGTTCTTAGCTGTGTACATCTTCTTTATAGTTGGAAATAATTTTGAAACAACAGTAATCAATGATTTTGGACCCAGGACTATTCCCCCAGGTGAGGCTGCATTGGCTAAAACGAGGGAGCAAGAAAAGTATGTATATATCCAGTAGAAAATGAATTAAAAAATTTGTGTCTCTAAGTTCAGGAGTTTCCCAGCTTACTCATATCTCGTAGCATAATTATCACAATTATGCGTGGTAAAATATTTTTTTTCAAAAATGTTTAATTTATAATTAATTGGATATTTTAAACAATTAATGTACGAACGATAATCGCATTTGATTTATCTAGACTTCCGTGTGTTACATGATTCTTTGGCTGTCTATAACTCTGTGATAAGTCATAGAATGACTTGTGTCCCCATCAGCAGTTTGTAGTATGTATGTGTAGGGGTTAACGGCACGGCATCACAATATTGGCGATATAATGCCGATTTAAAAGTAAAATTCGAAAATATAAAATTGCAAGGTTTTATTGCAGCTTTGCATTGAAATTTATACGAAGATTCATATTAAACAAAGGTCTAATTAAGATCAGACGGTCAGAGGGTACGACGCTTGGGCATTCACATCTTTCCAACGTTTTGATCACCAACTCATTTCTTATTTATTATTGTTCTATTTTCATGTTATTTTAAGATTAAACTTTTCAAATATATTAGAAAATACGTATCCAGAAAATGATCAAATATCATGTTTTTCCCCTTGTTACTATTTGTTTTCTAATTACATTCAGAGGTACAATATGTCGATAAAATATCTTTACTAGTTTATTTTCAAGGCCGGTTGTTTTTGCAGAATACGAACAGAAAGACTTACAAAATGTATTTTCGACACTTGCAGTCATAATATACCAGATATCAGGGAAAGTTATTTGCCGGTTTGATTTTGAAATCGTCTAATTTTCGGGGAAAAGGATAACATTTATAACTTTAGTTTAGGCCTTTTATCGATACAGGCTTAATGAGGGTATACCAATAAAAGGAAAAATGCATATTGTATTACTTCTCGTTTCTCTTGAAGTTTTGAAACTGATACTTTTTAAAAAAAAAAAAAAAAAAAACTTTTTCTCAGGTTACGTGCTCAAGGACTACCGATAAGCCAAGCGGATGAGAGGAATGAGTATGCGAACGCAAATCAACTACAAAAGTATGCACGGAGTGTTATCGTACCAACAATTTTTAGAAGTAAGAACATAATGGTCACCGTATGAAAAGTAAATTGACCTCTCGACAACTGTTGTATCATGGCTTTTCAGAATCCTATACAAGAGTACTGGGACATCTAGGCAGGTTTATTTATGTAATCTGTACAAATTCATATCGTATCATATTCATATTGTGGTAATTTTCACTCAGTGTTTGCATAATCTTATATTTATTCATACATACATACATACATACATACATACATACATACATACATACATACGACCGCTCCGGTGGCCTAGTGGTTAGATCGTCCGCCTCGGATGCGGGAGGTCGTGGTTTCGATCCCCGGCCGAGTCATACCAAAGACTTACAAAAATGGTACTGACAGCTGCCTCGCTTGGCGCTCAGCATTAAGAGGTTAGTGTCAGGACTGATCAGCCTGATGTCAGGATAATGTGGACTGGGTGGGACATCATGCTACATGTCTGCGGCATGATGCCCCAGTACTAGACATCACTATAAACTGCCACACTGCAGACATCGTAGCGATATGATTGAAATTTTTTTAAAAGCTACGTTAAAAATCCAAACCTGACTAACCTGATACATACATACAATACATACATACATACATACATACATACATACATACATACATACGTACATACGTAAGTACATACATACATACATACATACGTAAGTACATACATACATACATACATACATACATACATACATACATACATACATACATATATGCATGCAAGCATATTTGCGACCTAAACACAAAGATATAAAACTTAAGAAGATATTTCACACTTTTTCATAAAAGGCAAAAGAAAATAAACAAAATTATAAAAACGCAGAAGGCACACAAGCGTTTACACTTGCTACGAGTCTGTGCTCTTAAAATAAGTAACAGAAAATAGTGAAGACAACAAGCTTTGTAAAATTTAACACATAATTTATTTCCCTAGAATACAAAGTGAAAAATTAAGAAAAAAGAACTTACGGTTTTACGAATTAAATCCAAAAATAATCCAAGAATTAAAAATAGAAGTCCTAGTAATAAAAAGTGCTGAATGAAACTGAGTTCGAGTCCCGATGAAATCGGAAATTGAAGGCGGTGACGTCTGTTGTGGTCAGCGAAGTGCTGCTGTGTCAATAGTCTCTTGTTGAATCACAGAAAATATTATTCCAGTTTTGAATTCAGTATAAATTCCAACGAATGTCTTTATCCAAGAATTTTGTCAGAGCACTTTTGTATTTCCAGGGAAAAGAGTCACTTGAATTCAACAATTTGAAGAAAATAAAATTCAACCCAAACTGGTCACAACATAATACAACTTAACGTGTCAAGTGTTTTAAGCCCCACTGAACAAACCTTTATGAAAACAACAGTTATACGACTAATTAAGACGCAAAACAGATTCCCGGATGAGGGTCAAAAGTTCATTCTTCTGGAAAAAATAGAAGTTTGTACCAATTGATATATGCTACTTGTCACGTAGTCCAGGTATGACATTGACTCAACTTAATGATTTTTACTTTGAGAAAGATTTAAAAAAAATAAATTAGAAAAAAGTTGTTTACTAAAACTGTCACTAATTTTGGAACAAGGTCAGCAACTATATACAATGTTTCTAGTATTACTTGTTTACGTCAATGAAATAAAAAATAAAAAAGTCAATCAGGTCAAACAGAACTGAACTCAACTTTTGGACAATGTCAAATCCAGTAAACAATGTTACATTACAATAGCATGTAATGGAATTAAAAAATTTAAAACAAACAAACAATTAAATTAAATATACATAATATACTAGATCCGCTGAAGAAATTCGTCGTTAGTGGTAGATTAATAATTGTTCCTAGTTGCTCAGCATAAATAATCTTTTATTAGGATTCATGTACATTCACCATTAACGGTGATGAACTATCTGCCTAAAAGTTGAAAAGTTTGAATTACGTCAGCAATTAACTCTGTCTGTTCCTGATAAGATAATTTATTAAAAAAACCAATGCATTTTAATTGTCCTTTGGAGAAAATTTAACAGATAATGAAGACATAGCTACCAGTCTCATTCTTCTAAATTGCAGAACTGTGAAAGCAAAATCATATGCCTTTCTCTTGAGAATGCATCTTTTTACATTCATACGTTTGACCTCTGCATTCTTAAATCCAACTCCTGCTTATGCATCTGTATAAAAGTACAGAGATTATTTTTTTCCCTACTTCTGAAGTCGGAACGGGGCATTTCGAGTTGGAAGTGGGAACTGGGCATTTTGAGTTGGAAGTAGGAGCTGGGCATTTCGAGTTGGATCAAGTGCACGTACTTGTAATTTCATATTTAATAAAATAAACACTTTATTGATATTATTTATAAATCGTATTTTTTAAAAAGATTTACCCTTTGAATAGTTTTATGATCGGTTATAAAGACCAGAAGTGGTGGAACGAGGATTCGATTCGCCATGGGGCAAGGTTCTTTAGTGGCGGCTCTACTTTGCAACAGAGAACAGTTGTTATGTCAGTTGCTAGTTTCCCTACTCCCTACTAAATATAAGCGTTATGAAAAAATGTCCCCGTTACGCTAAGGACATTGTGACATACTATGAAAATTTCAGCTGCAGGAAAAAGCTCCCGACAACGCCCCCTTTGCCTGGAGCCCTAAAGTACTTTCCCCCATCGCGCCGCTACTGAAGACCAGTGCCGTGTAAGTGTCTTCGAATTTTTTCTGAACCACTTTTTATTTTGAAAGGGTATCTTTGTTTGGGAATAAAAATACAATATAAAATGTATAAACTAGTAGAAAATTTCCTTCAAACATGCATCAATATTTAAAATATATGAAGTGTCTATTTTTTTTTGTTTGTTTCCTTTTTCAGCTGCCGATGATGAGAGATCCTATCAAACCTCTGCACACTTCCAGGCAAGTCTGTGTTCTATCTATATCTATATGCCTCACACTAACAATTAATAATTGTAAATTAAAAGCATGTTGGGGCCATATCATGTATATAAATGTCTCATACTCAAGCAATAGACTGTCAAACTTATTTGAACGAGTTTATTAGAGTTTTTAAAAATGGAATTAGTTTTCCAAAAGACTGCATCATCAAAGATGTCGGAGAAAAATTGAAAACACTGTATCAGCTGAATTCGTCATATAGATTTATTAAAGAGGAACAGAAGATGATATACGCATTCTCAGAAATTTTTCCTAAATATACTGATAAACTGGTTAACATGGGAACGGTCCTAGAAATGGAACAGAATAAATTAGGGCAGCAAGAATTGCAGGATATAATGCGTGAAAAAATAGTCACAAAATAAGAGGGATATTAATAATTCACCCAATGAGTCTGAAAGTTTTGATAATTCTATAGATACCTACTCCAGCTGTAATGACGAAGATGTTTCAGAGCAGGCTAATTAAACTTACGCTTCGGGGCCATAAGTATATAAATGGCATCCCAACTCAATTTCTTTTACAAAGCAATTTACCACGCTGAAAGAGAGAGGCAACGCAAGTATATCATACAATTTCTATACACACTCCTCAGGCAAAAGGTGGATGAAATTCACGATGGAAGGTTCAACTTTATTGGGTAAATGCGGCAGTCGCCCAACAGAATTTAATGTTGCTGTCGTACTCGATGATGACTCACTTGCGCGGCTTGAGGCAGACCCGTTTTTGAAAGATGTTTTACTCAACAACCCAGAAGGTTTTCACCTTGGTTATCGTGAGATAGACGTTGTCAATTATTATGCAAGAATTTACTTACAGAATTGTGTTCTCTGTGGAAAGTATGAGTGGGAGTGCTGCTAACAGAAAATGTAGCAGTGTTTTTGTCAATTAGATAAACGTTCGCACTTATGTTAATGCGAAGCCCTATGGCATTAGAAACCAGAAGCTCCAAGGCATTGGGAAAAAACAAATGCAAAGTAACTGGCCTTGGAAAATAAAAATCCTGTGGCCGATCATGCCATTACGAGTACTGTAGAACACATGCGCAAATATTACATAAAGGCCTAGTGGCACGACCCTACCTGAATGTGGAATTGGTGTCAAATCACATAGCCAACTTTGCCAGCCTTGTGTAGTTCGGGAGTACTACGAATTGCGCAGACAAATATCAAAACCACAGACGCCTGTGGCTGCCAAAACACAAGCACAAACAGATATCACAACAGCAGAAATAGATGACATAATCACCAGGATTGAAGCGATCGCAGTTTTTGATCCTGACAAAATATCAAAATTTAAACAAACCATCGACAAAATTTCCCAATTGAAAAGACTCTTTGCCCTCCCCTTAGTATAAGTATGCCTACAGTACCACAGTTATGACAACTCGCACGGCAGTATGGTATACACATACCAAGTCGTATGAGAAAAGCAGACAATCTTGAATTATTTAGACCTCTTTGAGCTGAATTCACAACTATTACATCCACCACCACTGGTGTTACTGCCACTGCGGCATGCCACCTACACACCAGACAAAGAAGCTCGAGAGCGAGAACAAACATAATTTCTGGAATCATAGCGGTGTTACAAAACTATCGTCACGCTGGGGTCAAAGCAGACATTGTCCGCAGTGTTCATTTGGTTATGCGGCTTAGTGATGACAAAGATCAATTCAAAACTACTACTCCGTGGATTCACAGTGGTGTCCGCGTGGTCCTGAACCGCAAAGACAGCAGCGCCATCAGCGATGAAAATAGCAGAGGCGTTTGAAACATTCTCGAAACGCTAGAGAAATACACCAGTACAGGAATGGGATGGACTCTCGAAAGATGTGGCCAGGTCGAGGTCCATCTCTCGCCGTATTACCCGTTTCGTGGATCCAGTTACTTAGCAAAACCAAATTGGGTCCCGCCAAGGTCAGAGATCAGTGTGAAAAATTGTGATAATCGTTGTTTTGAATGGCCGATTTTGTCGGTGCTATACCATGGCCAGTGACAATCAAGACATGCCTCGAAAATACGGCAACACCTGGCAAATATCAACTTTGATGATATCGAATTTCTCATGCAAGTGACCAAAGCAACACTGAAGAAATTTATACCACTTAACCCAGGTATCGCTTATGACAAAGGTTTTAATCCGCTGATACTATCTCCCCATGGACAGAAGGGCCAAACCCAAACTGATTTGATGTTACTGAGTGAAATGAAAACTCAGAATCGGTATCGCACTAAGTGTGGATAAAAAATCTTGGCCGGCAGCTTAGCCGACACAGCACGCGCATAAAAAATATCCGTGAAGACGTTGCATTCATGTATTTAACACTCAATAACTCCTCACCAGTCGCGACTTTTATCAATGAAAAATCATAGCACACACCCATGCCCGAGCCTGGTTAAAACACTGTCAAATTTACTGCTGTGCTGCGAAAGATGAAAGTCCTGTATATCATCTACGAGGATTTTTAATGCCTGAATGTTGCAGTAAAAAGTTCTGGTTGTACTGACTCGAATGCGACCGGCTCTGCTGACAAAGACACAAATGCGCTTGACATCGACCCGACAGTGCAAGTCGCATAACAAATTCCATATGGGTTTTATTATGTTATGTCTCGATCTGATGGCAAATCAGAGCTACTAGTCCATTATAGTGCTCAGAGTGTTAATGCTCACTGACCCGTACAGAGGAGCCGCACACAACTCGTGTAAGTAGCTGTTGAGAATTTATCCCAACAAAACCAAAATTTCTGTGGTGCTTCATTACTTGCGTGGGTACGATGGCCACATGATTATGAAAGCAACGACAACTGCATCCGACTCACCGACTAGCGTCATCCCCAACAACATAGAAAAATACATGAAGTTTCGACTAACAATTGTAGTTTATTGTTTCGTTCCAGTTTATGAATTTGTCCCTTGAGACGTTAGCGAGCAATCTGAAGGCAGTGAACTTAAAAATCATTCGTCGATACTGTCACACCAACATGGACCTGATCACGAGAAAAGTGGGTGTATCCGTACGAGTACATGAACAACTGGAACAAATTTGCCAAAAATCAGCTGCCACCGATTGAAGCGTTTTATTCATCGGTGTGACGTGAAGGTATTTCGGCCGCCGACTACGAACATGCAAGGAATTTTTGGGCTGCGTTCTCGTGCGAAATCTTCGGTAGCTATCACGATCTGCTTCTGCGCATGGATGTATTGTTACTCGCCGACATGTTTGAGGCATTTCGTGCCATCGCCATATACGTGTTCAAGCTCGATCCCGCCAATCACTTTTCGTCACCAGGTATGAGCTGGGATACATTGCTACCCAAGGCCAAAATCGAACTGGAATTGCTCACTGACGTTGACCAGCATCTGTTTATCGAGTGATTACTTCATGGTGGAATATCCATGTCAAGTCACAGACACCGAGCGTATCAACCCAAGCCTGCTCGGGTATAACCCAGCTGACCCCAACAGTTACATGATGTATCTCCTTACCAATAATTTGTATGTCTAGGCCATGATACAACCATTGGCAGCGGGTGGATTTCAGTGGATCGATCCTTAACAATTGAACTACAAAAATATGCGCATAATCAAAAAATTCACGGTGACTACGGGTACTTCTTTGAACTCGACCTGGAATATCCCAAGCAAATACACGAATGACGCAACGCTTATCCGCTGGCCCCAGAAATGCTGTCGGTGTCCGGTTCGTGGTTGTCTCCGTATCAATGCTCGTGGTTGAGTCTGAATGCACCAAACTCTTCACGAGTCTCAGGACCAAATACAAATATGTACTGCACGTGCGAAGTCTGCAGTTATATTTCCGACTGGCTATGCATGTGACAAGATCCCTCAAATGCTCAAATTTTGTCAGCAAGCTTGGATGGCTCCGTACATTCAGATGAATACGGATCTATGCACAAAGGCCACCAAAGACTTCGAGAAGGACTTTTTCAAGCTCATGATCAATGCTGTGTTTGGGAGAACCATGAAAAATCTACGTAAACGTATTCGCATCGATCTTGTCCGTGAAAATAGCGAGCAGGACAGACTTCGAAGGCTCATTGCAGACCTGGCCCTTGAGTTCGAAAAACTCTTTGCTGGTGGCTTTTTACTATGACAATATCAAACCGTTTCACCAGGGTCTGGTCAAGATGCAATACACCGATACTGATTCCCTGCTGATGAACATTACCACCGATGAAGTGTACGCGGACATGACACAGCCAAGTTTGGTCAACGAATTTGTTACCATCGAGAATCCGAAAAACATTTTTTGTTTAGTAACGCCAGTAAAAATGTGGTTGACAAGTTCAAAGAAGATTGCTCGGGTAAACCGATCGAAGAGTATTTGGGACTGCAGCCCAAAATGTATCCGATTGTGATGGCTCCAAGAAGATTTAAAAGACCAAGGGCGTTTAACGAGTGATTGTGCAGAAAGGTGTCAAACACGAGCTGTAGCTGTAATGCCTTAGAGACCGTCGTGAATTCGTACACTCGTCAAATATGATCCGCTCCAAGAACCATCGCATGGGCGTATACTGATGCACCAAGGCGATTGAGTTCCCGCTGAATATCAAGCCATATATACAAATACTGAACAAGCTTGTCTTCGAGAGGTTGTAGCGGTGCTGATTGTGAAATCGTTTTCTGATTGGAAGCGATTCCTCTCGTGACAGTCTTTCTCGATTTGCATTGGCTTGTTTTAATCATGTCGTGTGACTTCATTTGTTCAAGGTTGCCACAGCGCTCCCATGAGTGACTTTGGCCGCACTGACTATTTCACGGCGGTTTCAACTCTCCAATACCCGAACGGGCTGTAGTATATTTTGGATAATATGCGGCTCTTTGTGTTCATTGTTTATACTGGTTTACTTTTGTCTGCCTCCAAGCGGACGCTATCCACCGGGAGAGGCAGAGCCTCCGTGTGCAATCTTGGCTTTCATGCCTCCTTTGATGACCCATCATGCGATTCGTTCTCCCAATGTTGGATTAATCTCATTCGGGTAATGAATGAGATCCACGTCGGCGCATTGACGTCCAATGATATCATTGGATTCTTGGTATCCAAGGTCATATCGGTAACGCACCGCTTTTATGTAGTTGATGGGTGGTTCACCGGTCCGTTTTTGCTTGTGAGAATCGATTCGTAGATCCAGGCGCGTACCTGGTCCACAGTAATTGTAGCTAGGAAGATGTTTCTTGCCGGGATATTTACTCCACGGTGTCGCTGGTAACTTTGTTAATGAAGCCTTGATAGCACCGCCGCCGGAGATCTTTGCTTTTAAACTGAACCCTACCAACGTGAACTTATTTGCACCACATCGAGCACATGTCCCCGTAATCGCAGCTTGTCCATTACGTAATTGAGCTAGAACTGGATTTCTGGTACGTGTTTTGGCACATCTCACGTAATATGACGACACGGTTGTATTATAACGACCGACAATGATTCAATGGTGTCACACAAAAGAAAGTTCGCAGAAACTTTTGAAGGTAAAAAGAGCGAAAAAGACTTTTCCCTCATCGATTTTTCCGCACAAGCAACACTTAAACTGGTCAAGTATGGTGACGGAACCGCGTTTCCAAACTCAGTTCGGGCACTGGTCATTGGCCCTTCTAGATCCAGTAAAACACAACTATTGCTGAATGTGGTTGTACGATGATCAAACTGGGATCGGTTGTACGTGATTGCGCTATCGGCCGATGATCAACCGTGCTAAAATGTACTGAACGATGTTCAACAAGCGTTAAGAAGAGGTAACAATGCTGCCATTAATTTATTTTCTACCATCGACGAAGCCCCTACCATTGACGATTTGGACGCCAACAAAAACGATCTAGTGGTGTTCGACGATATGATGCTCGAGAATCAAGTCATTTCCACACAAATAGTTTCATGAGGACAGCATAAAAATACGGTCGTGATTTATTTGACTCAGCGATACGCCCTTGTGCCAAAAGTGATTCTTGACAACTGTAACATGCTGACGATATTTCCTGGCATTCACGCGTATGACCTTGTAAACGTCCATTGGACTTGATGCGCCGCCAACCACACGTTGGATACATTTCGTGGTCATGTTTGCGCGGATTTCTTCGAATCCGTATAGTTTTCTCGCTGCTTTGGAACGAATGTGTCTGACACGGACGCAGTCAATTTAACAAACAATCCTATAAAATGAAAAAGTGCGGCAGCGATACTCTAGAATCGTAAGAAAAACTGCGCAGTGAAGCCGTTTGTGAACAGCAAGAATTAATTCAAACAGTAGGCAGCAAGAAAAGCCAAAAATATGTTTCACTCGCGACGGACGAGATCTCACAGCCGGGTTTGAACAAACATTTGCACCGCTGATTAAGCCCACAAATGAAATTGCCTACGGGAATAGAAGCAGCCCTGGCTCAGTTCGTAAAGTAGCTAAACGCACCAAGGATATCAAGAAAGCTGCAAGAGCAACTGCAGGGATGATTGCGTGTTTAACAGAAACGATTGAGGAAATCAAAGAAAATGGTGAATAGCTTGGAGAGGCCCAGGTAATACTCGCCAAAGGCACTCAGGCACTTGATGAGGACGTCAGAAAGGCTATTGCCAAAATACCAGACTTACAACCCTAGTACAAGTCAGGGTTACCAACAAAGCCTCAGTTCTATGACGAAGTAGTTCGCCAGGCGATTTTTGAAAATCCTATGCGTATCGCTCTTAGCATACCTCCCAAATGGAAAGATTATATGATAAAAATATCATCAAAGACACGTGATAAATACATGAATGTTGGATGACCTAAAATGATATTCAGGGATTTTTTGGGAAAGAAACAAGCTGCTGGTGCTCAGTGTTCTCAATTAGCGCAAACGTATAATGCATTTACAGAAGGAAGAACTGAAGAAGGTGAAGCGTTATGGAAAGATTTTTTACAGTTGCAACCAGTGCAACTACAATCACAACAACACGCAGTAGAACAAAATTATATGTCGCGAATACCTCTCACAATCACTGAAATACAATAAGAAAAAGACAAACTACGTAGACTTCAGGAATTTACTAGTTGGTAACCCGAATTTAGCACAAAGGAAGAAGACTCAGAGTGGCATAGACAACAAATAGAAAGATTATACAAGGAGCAACAACTTACTGCACCTGTTCTTCCATAGCAAAACCAGATAAAGGACAACGGCAGCAGCAACATCTGGCACCTTCACGTCCACCCACACCTGCACCGGGAGAAAAATCTGAATGAGCTAAAAAGCGAAGTAAACACGTGGTACGGGCAAGAAAAAAATATGCAAGAGTAGGTAGAGAAATAACTAAAACAAAGAGAGGGTCTTGGTTGTGAACTGTGCCACCCTAACGACCTTGCGGGTCGATTGGAAATACTTGTGGATAGTTCTTTCGGGAAACAATGTCTTCGAAGTCATTAATGAAGCCACGTCAATTTTTTAGCGATTGCTCACAAATCGCATCGACAGAAACACATATCGTGCGTTCATGCACGAACTTGTTGGATATATTCATTATATATAAACCGATGATGAATTCTGAAACAACTGAGACGGTTCGTGGGGAATCACTTAGTGTTGAGACGCCTCGCGTCTTACATGGAATCTATGCTTCAATGCAACATGCAGTTGTAAATACAGCCCAGAGCGTGATCTCGATAATTACCATCTCATCCACCAAACCAGAATTCAGTGTGACTTTTTCTGCACCTGTGATCACTGGGGACTCGCTTACACTTGAGATCGCACTGGCCACGCTGCGAGTGTGTTATAGTTGGCTTAATATCCGATCCGATCAGTTTGGCGGTCTGCCCGCGAACAATTAGTTATTGTTTTCAGCAGGCAGTGGAGCGAATCGGCATATTATCGAACTTTCCTCGGGAGCGTATGACATAGAATCGATCAATGAAGAAATTCGACAAAGAATTTCGATGGTCACCAGCAAAGACTCTAAAATTTCTATTCGTGCTCATGAGCTCGCATTCAGTTCTGTCATCGCTATCGAATTTCAAACGTGTGAGGTGGACATTGCACGGTCGTGTCCGTAAGGTCAGTGTTAAGTTGACCTGGCCATATCTCAGAGGATAAACGATTCTTGCTTGTGGGATATCATATGGCACCCGACATTGCGAGATCTGCTTCAACGACGCAGGTTTATTTAACTTGTGACGCTGTCAGTAGCAGTTACTAGAGCAGTTCCGACACGACAGGCTTAGTCGTACATGGTAACAGTTTTTGGGGGGAATGTTTCCATTCATTGCAGCCATTCTAGCGTTGCTGTCAGCAGCGTCTACAGCGGTTGTAAAAGTCGCGGCGTTAGAAGCTGTCGGAACTGCATCAGGAATGGCTTTCAAAAAAGCGATTTGCGGATAATAAAAAAGAAAGAGGACTTTGATTACCATGCACGAGTTGTTGAATACCCTCGGGCAAAGGTCTTCTATTACCCTGTTTGAACAAGATCACTCTTTGAGCAGTCATGATTTACTCGCGATGGTCAAACATTTTCGTGGTGTTTTAATGCGAGATGAACTTGCATCGATGGTGTCGCGCACACGTGAAGCTCGCATCGTCAATCTGGATTCATCAACAGGCCCTGGCACTCACTGGGTCGCCTACGTGATAACACCATAACATAGTTTGACTGGTATGGTCATGCATCACCATTCGAAGTAGTTAATTTTTTTTTTTATCCAAGTATGGTAAACAATAATTGTTTCATTTGATTATGCCAGTATAAACACGGTTGAATGGTCTCATATTTGGCCATCTTGCCTTTGAAGTATTGAGTTCTCTGGAGCGTTCACCAACCTCGCAAACACTTATTGAATTTACATTAAGGTACGTATGATATTAGACAACCATGCCTATCAACATTTACGGTCGCTACTCTGCTTGACGACGTAGTGCTGATTTGTCTGAGTTTACAGGCTGTGTTATTTTTTATATCGATCCAGGTTAGCCAATGATTTTTGAAGATCATACTGGCAAACGGAAAACGTCAAACGTGAACATTCAAGATATTAACACCAAGTTAAAAGGCGACTTTATGGTTAAAAATCTGGTTGAGCTCACTGACAACAGTGGAATCAGAGACAGCGGTGTGTCTATTGCGTTTATGAAAAATTATGTTGATACAGCTAATATTTCAGCAGGACAATACGTACAAGAAGAAATCGCTCACGTGTCCGCACCACCACCTGTACTAAGTTCTTGGAGTTTTATTCACAAAATATTAATCAAAGAAAGAGAAAACTTATTTTAACTTCTCTTATTGAAAATGGTTTTGATAGACATAAACCTCACATCTTAAAGGTGCTCGAGTCTGGATCAACGTTTTTATCATAACGGGAATGCCAGACCACCGGCTTCCGAAAGATTATTTTATAGCGAGTTAGAACAAGCAAAACGCTCCAAAGGAGGCTAGAGGAAACTCTACAAGGACATCTTGAAGAAGTCATTGAAGCTTTTGGCATAAGCACTGAACGCTCAGGACCGGGGTGTATGGTGCTCCTCCATTGGAAAAGGCGCTGCAGCTTGTGATGCCAATAGGACAGCCGCAAGAGAACAACGGAGGCAGGCCAGGAAAGCCAGAACCAGTGACCTCACGAACTAAGTTGCTGATATCCCCTGTCCACACTGCCATAGAACATTCAGGGCGCGCATTGACCTCTTTCATCCACCAGAGCACCCACAAACCGATCAAGTCCCTTCAAAAATTGGATGGCTAAAGTGGTCATCGTTGTCTCGACAGAAGAAGTCATAACGAGAACGAAAGGTACATGAGACTGAATAGGAATATTGATAAATAATAAGCTGCATCTCGATCGTGATTGTGTGCCACCAATATCACTTACTATCAGGCTGGACAGTGAAGTCCATAATTTTTACACAGCTGCATTGTCAGCATCGTTAATCACCGGAGATAAAATTCAGATTGAAGCACTCAACGTGTATCCTGACGGGATAATATGTTTCTCTGCTGTCTTTGGTGTTTGTGTTTGAAATTAGATTTCTGTCATTTTATATAAGTAATGGAATCTGACCACAGTCATGTGGTTGTGGAATTTACCGACGGGGTGTTGGATCAGCTGTCAGCGGTTGTTAATTAACATCGATAACAATTTTGCTCCATTTCTCGTGGAATGTCGGCATCAAAATTATGTTACTGAACCCACGTATGAACTCTCATATAATTTTGTTAAGGGTCAAGTAGAAATTGCCACTTGGAATCACACTGATGTGCCACAACTGACTCGACACCAGCTTGGAATCTTCGTACGTGCACGTGAAAATGCTCAATCACTAACTGCAGCACCAGATGCAAAAACACTCCAGGATTATTTCTAAAATGACGACGTGGCATTTACCGATGTATCCACCCCAGTTACGTTCGCCATCGAATATTTCAAACCAACATTGATTCAAATGAGAAAAGAAAGGTCTCGACTGTTATTCACCAAGGACGCACTTGTTCGTGTCAAAATCTCGCCAGAGATTGAAGTATACCCGAGGCAGAGGCTTTTTTTTTTTTTTTAACTGCTTGACAATTGTGCCAGTCAAAAATATAACTGTTTAGAATTGGGTGTGTGTATTGCGCCTGTACGCGATGATGAGACCACAAAATCTGCCGGTCGTGCAATTAAAACACGCGATTGTATTATTAATAGAAGAACTATGACAGACCCTCAGTTTTACCGACGTGAAGAAATAATCAAAGTGGTATAAAAGCTGCACAAAGAGATCACCAAGAGAACCGCGCTGATCGTAAAATACAAACGCTTGTGTCTGGTTGTAGATGTTATTTGTGGTTTTGCTGCGGAAGCATCTGTGGGTCTTAGTGTGGATGAAATCACGACAACATCCACCATGGTAGGTGCATCAATCGGTATTGTTGTCAGAGCTATTTAACTGGTGTCTCTGGTGGTGCAAGTAAGCTACGCGTCTATTCCGAATTACTTGCGTCCACACAGAACAATCTCAATACGATCAGTAAACTATACTCGGTATGATAAAATAATCAGTGCGATCGAGTTTGAGATTGTGCTGGCGAAAATGGAAATTCACAGGCATCTCCAAGCTCAAATAAGAAGCCGTGCGGTTGCAGATTTACAGACAGCGAAAATCGAGTAAGAAAAGCAATCTTCACACAGCGTGTCTTTACTGATCGCTATCACAGACGTGTCTATCTGAGTACATCATCACTCAGTCTCTCTGCAAGATTTTAGTTTCCAGAATCGCTGAAGACTAAAGTAGTACGAAAGTGGGGCTGTTTGACCATATTCGTTACCCTGTGGGGACACGGAATGCCGTACGAAACTCTAACACCTATGACTGGCTCACTCGCCTCACGTCTAACGGCCCCTCAACAAAAAGTGATCAAACACCTATGGCTCGCATGGGGGATAACTTGTCATGTGGGTTAGAGGCGAGGACGGGTGTCCGAGGATCCATAGGGTATTATTATTATTATTATTATTATTATTATTATTATTATTATTATTATTATTATTATTTGATTCAAGTTTGGTTCTGATGATGACAAGAAGAGAACTATGCATGCAAAGGATTTTGCCTTGTCTTCAATGGCCGTAAGACATCCTCCGATAGTTAAAAATATCCCTGATGCTGGAAAAGTAAGTACCATATTTGTTTGTATTTTCTTCATGCATAGTATGTATGAAATCTGACATGGTTGAGCAGTACAAGGTCAAGGGGAATTGAACATGGGTGACGTCGCGGTACTGGACACTAGGTGAAAATCGTAAGAGATTTACAAGTGGCTGACCTCAGTCGGGTAGAAACATAGTAACAGTGTTTGAGTTGACCTCAATACGCGCTACTGTAGTGTTACGTATATGTAATTAAATTGCTTGTGTGTTAGTTTTAAAATTCTTTTTTATTTTATTTTTGTTTCATTACATTTTATTGTAATGATTATTGCAGGGATTCGAAATTCTTTTTCAGTAATTCTGTTTATCAAAGACGTAAAACGTATTACATTAGTAATATTTTTAGTTTACCTTGTTTGGTAGTGTAATCGCTACGCGAATACGATTGGCTGTTTTCAAGGTCCTTTTCGACCTACGTGTTAATCAGGATAAACAATGTTTTATTTTTATATTTGTTTTAGAGTGATAGTTTAGTTCTTAGACAGAGCTACGTGCAAATTGGCAAATATCTTATTACGTATTTCAAGTGTTATTAGATCACGTAGTCTGTCTCGCGAGAAAGAGATGATAATTTGGGTGAATATATAACCTTTTTTGAGCGCTCGTCAGTCAGCTGTATTCATGATACCTAGAAGGCCGGGTAGGTTACCAGATTGTTTTTAAAATTCATTTGTGTTTGAAATTTAAATAATTTATTCTCTAGAAAACCAAACGAGTGTACTGTTTCATAAATTCTGGGAGAAAGAAATTCATGGAAATTTATTCTGGAATTATTCGGAAACATAAACTGTGATTCAATTGAGGAATTGTTGATATTCATACATGGACCACATCTGACGTCATCGCCTTCCATATTTGTATGTCGTCGAGATTCGAACCTGGATTCTAATAGAACTATTTAGCGATAGGACTTGTATTTTTCATTCTTAGGATTAAATTTTGGATTATATTCACAAACCGTAAGTCCTATTTTCCAATTTTTACATTGTTTTCTAGGGAAAATAATTATTTTGTTAAAATATACAAAGCTTGTTGACTTCACTCTTTTCTTCTGTTACATTTGTACGAGTCTATACGTAACAGTAGATAATTAGGTATGGAAAAGGCTATGTGAAATGAATTTATAGGGACAAGGGTTTATAAAGGTGTTTATAAGGACAAACGTATTTATGGGTAGAAAGTTTATAGGATCAAAAGTGAAGGATAATCGTAGAGATTTAAGCTTGAATTGTCAACACACACACACACACACACACACACACACACACACACACACACACACACACACACACACCTTCTCTTAGCTTAGAATGTAAGAGAAGGAGATGAAATTTTGTTTTACAAAAGATACTATCCAGTACACCAAAATATACTCTCACACATCAACTACACCATCCAACACTCATACACACATTATCGCAAGGGTCCTGTGTTAGGTTAGAGTGCAAGAGAAGAAGATAAAATCTCACAAAAATACTCTCACACACCAAATGTACCATTCAACACCCCATACACACACACCATCCCAAACATTCTGTGTTAGCTTAGAATTTAAGAGAAGAAGGTGAAGTCTCACAAAACTACCATTCCTCACATCACAAAATATACTATCCATCGCACCAGCTATATCATCCAACATCCCAATACCATTCATCAACCCTTGCACACACACTATCCCAAAACGCCCTGTTCTAGCTTAGAGTCTAAGAGGAGGAGAGAAAATCTCACAAACATACTCTCACACACGTTATATACCATCCAACACCCCACAACAATACAATTCATTACACTATCTATACCATCCATCACCCCACACACTATCCAAAAATGTCCCGTGTTAGCTTAGAGTGTAAGCGAAGAAGATGAAATCCAGCAAAAATACTGTTACATACCTTCTATACCATTCAAACTCCCATTATACACTCTATTCAAAATGCACGCGCGCGTGTGTGATTTGGATTTTTAACGTATTTTTAAAAACAATTTCAGTCATATCACTACGATGTCTGCAATGTTGCAGTTTATAGTGATGTCTAGCACTGGGGCTACCGCAGACATGTAGCATGATGTCCAACCCAGTCATATTATCGTGACACCAGGCCGACCAGTCCTAACACTAACCTCTCAATGCTGAGCGCCTAGTGAGGCAGTTGTTAGTACCATTTTTATAAGTCTTTGATATGACTCAGCCGGTAAGAGATGGAGAAGAAATCTCACAAACATAATTGTAATGTGGCGAATTTTGAAGACTTATTGAAACTTAAGGTTGAATAAATTGTGCATTGAAGCTATCATAGTCAAGCCAGAAAGGTCTTGAGAAAGTTCACTGATATTTCTCTTATTTCATCTCTGAAACATAAAAGGGTCTACGTTTAAGCTTCAGTGGAATTGACCGAGTCATCGCAACGGTATAGTGACAGAGAGTACATTAGAATTACCGACCGTATCGGTTGGAGGAGACTTTATGTCAAATAATTGATCTTCAAAGGAAAGCTAATTGCAGCATATTTTAGGCTGTTAAAATCTGATGAAAGACATGATTATTTTGGGGGAAGGTTTAGGAACAGTTGTTTCCGATTGGTCAGGAAACCTTAAGGCGTACACTTTGGGAGACTGAGAATTTATAGGAGCAACTTTGGACAAATTTCTTTAGTTCGATTCTTGCCTTGTGAGAAGTCAGGTCCAGCTCCGTGGGAACATAAGAATAGTGTTTCCCTCGTTAATAAAGTAAAGAGGCCAGATAGCTGTCTTGAAAAGGGAAGGACAGGCTATAGTGCTAGGACGCACGGTTTGTGTGGAAAGAAAGAGCATTAAGGGAACAGTTTATACCCTCGAAAGAAAAAAGGAAACCCGATGGGTCAGTCAAAGGGGGAAGTCCGCATCTAAGAGAGGTCGGAATAATCAGGGTCAGAAAGGGGACCAAAGCGCACGCATTAGACGTGGAAAAACAAGACAAGAGGAGACAGACGCCAGGTGATGCTGTCAAGCGTGGAAATTGTACTCTTTAATTCACCACTCGTAACATGATGTAAACTGAACACTGCGACTAAATTCCATCAATGTAAATCTGTTGGATTGAAAAGTGAAATTTTGTTTATGTATTAATTAATTAAATTTATTTTTATTTATTGGTAAAGGGGGCTCGGAGTTGTTTATTTCTTTCAATAGCCTTGCTCAATTATCTGTTAACGTTCCATCTATCCTTCCACACTGGGCAATAACACCGTGGGAGATCATCCCCTAGTTAACGATCGCCAAATCAATTAAATGGGCTGTATTGTTTTTAAAGCCCCCCCCCCCCCGTTACAATAATATCCAAAATATCACCCATATCATTCAACACCCCTTACACACACTATCCAAAACACCTTGTTTAGATTAAAGAAGGAGATGAAAGCAGACAAACATATTATCCATCAAGCCGGACAAATACTTGCACATACCAACTATACCATCCAACACCCCTTACATACACACTATCCCAAAATGCCCTGTGTTAGCTTAGAGTGTAAGAGCAGGAGATGATATCTCACAAACTTACTCTCACACACCTTATTTACTATCCAACACCTCCGTCTAACGCAATTCCTATGGTATCCACCACATATGAATAAAGTTCCATATATTTCGCTATATAAAACATTCTCACATCTTATATCTTACTCTGTACAAAACTCTGATATAAAAACTCTTATCCTAATTTGACTATACTGTTTTTAGTAGCAGAACAGCCGTTCTCCAATGGATAAATTGTGGCAAACCAATGACAGGGTACAGTAGTAGTAAAAGAATTGCAGTTGCTAGGGAGGATGCAACTATGCACAAAATAAATTGCATTACTCAATGTATCTAACAGTTTTATATAAAGATAGTATGTTTCAAACACTGCAATAAATTCACTGTGACTTCATCTGATTGTAAACATATATGAATCACATTCCTGTAATATCTAATTTTTTATAATTTGACTCCATGGACCGCTGGAAGTCTGAGAACATGTCTATGAAGTGGGGCGTTGTCGAAAATACGGAGAAGCTATACATTAAAATTTATGTATAAACAGAGCAACTAATTCGCCACAACTACATGCTCTTTCACTGCCCAAGGTCCAATGAGCTAAACATGTAACACTAATATCTTTAAAGAAACATCTCTGATAACATACGGAGATTTCACATGCTGTAGTAAATATCCACCCATTATGATGCACAGCTGGTTAACCCTAAGTCAATGACAATATCGTAAAAACAAGGTTAAGGCAGGATTTCCCTTGAAAAGAAGTACTCATTTTATAAACAATGAAATTCAGAATGTCAGCTGTTTGCTAAAATATCCTTTTTTTTCGACAAAGTAGATTTAAGCTCAGTTAATGTACAAGATCTCCAATAACAGTGGTCCTTTATATTTACAGTCACTACTCTAGTATAGGCTACCTGGTAATACTCCCCACCTGCGATCTATATCTACCAAACAGTATAAAACTCCCAAAACAAATAAGGAATTATTCCAAAGAAGTTCCCATTATTCCTGAACTTTGTTCTCGAATAGTATTCCAGTAGAGATTAGAAATGCCCATTCTATTTCCGTCCTACAAAATCAATATATCCAGTGGCTTCAGTTATGTAGTAAAGATAAATAATAATAAAACTGTGTGCATATATCGATTCTTTTTTCAAGGGTACAAAGCTACAAAAGATGATGAAGCAAGAACAAAACACAAGAGCGTAATTACTACACAGAATCTACATGATGTTTGTGGTAGATATTTTCATAGATGAAACAATCAATAACAAACACAATGAGCAAGGTTGAACGTTGCTACTTTTAAAGCTTCATCCTGAGACAGATCACATAAGGTGGAAATGGCTAGAACAAAAGACTCAATTAATGACGTAAGCATGTAGGTCAGAAATGAGATCTATGCGCCATGTACAATTGTTCAATTACATTTTTAGTTTTTAGTTTTTCATCCTGGATCAAATATTTTTCTGATCTGGCGGTTGTTTAAAACTTGTAGATATTTTGTTAGTAGAATTACGTAATTTAGTTGATACCAATTAAAAGAACCCAGCTTTTAAACAGATTTATATGCGTTTTATACAGTTGATATTTTTTTCCAGAAAAATGGTAGTGAAAACCATGTGTTTAAGATAGCAAAATAATGGCTGAATGTTCGCACCAGTGAATCCAATAGGTTTCTGTTTTATCTCCTATTTTCTGTTTCCCATTTAGAGTTATGGGCAATTCTGTCATGATTACATTACTGAAGAGAAATGTTCCACCACTGGGCTCCTTTCTACTTTATTGGTTTGCCAGTCTGATCTATGGGAGAATGGTTCTAATATTAATTACTTCGTTTCTAGCATTTTGGGTGTTGCATACCTGGTATGTAGTGAGGTGAATCACATTTTATGTATTGCATGTTATAGTTCGGTTGTGAATATTAAGCTTTTCACCTGTGACTGTGCTGGATAATGTGTTTCCTTCATGTGGTGACAGTCTTGCATTTTTTGTTTCCACACAGCTTCGATTTTCTATCTTGTTTTTGTTTTATTTTTTGAGAGTGGCTTTAAATTTGCCCTGACTAGTATATCACTCAACTTTCAAGGTCTACGGAATGCAACAACTGGTTTATATGGGAAGATTTATTTATGCGGTTTACAAGATTCTATGGTTGGCCTACGTTTGTGAATGATGCGGTCTACTTGTGGGCTCTCTGGGTGGAACATGAAGATGAAGGGTGTTGGTGCCATGTTTTCTTTCTCCTTCATTATTTTATGAATGTTTTCTCTTCTCTTGATCATTTTATGAAAGATCTTTGTTGATTTTCTTCAAGGTATGAAACATAAGGCAGCAAAAATATGGATGCTGTTATAAGCCCACAACAAAATAGTTATTTGTCTTAATACCCTCTTCCCAAACTTCCCACCCAATCCCGATCCCATGGATGGGATTACAGTTTGCTAAATAAATGGCATCTCTTTGAATATAAAATAGAGGTAAGATTAAGAAACAAATGGTATACTGTTTTTTAAGAAACAAATGGTATACTGTTTGAAGGACATGCTAGATAATAAATCTATTTTATAAGAATCCTATCTACTTACCCAACAGATCTCTTCATGTCCTCAAGATGTTCGCCCTTTCACTCTCGACCCTATACGTTGTTTTTAAGCAGAGGCTTTATTTCCCCTAACTGAACTTGGTTTATGCCATTAGTTGATAAACTCTGCGAGGTGAGTCATTCTTAATAATTTACTCTTTTTTGAACAGTGTGTGTTAGTTTTCAATTTAATTTTGCGGGTGGAGAAAACAGCTAAAGCCTTTTTTACGCAGATTGCAAACTATTTTACCTCATTTGCGTGCTTCAACATAAATATGTCAACAGAGTAGAGAAGTTTGACCTATGAGACTAAAGGTCAATACATTCTGATACCCATAAACTTCTCAAGCGACATATAACCTTAGTATTTTTGACTGAAACAAATTACTAAATGTTTTTGTTACCAGATTTCAACAAACAGTTAACCTTAAAGGATGTTTATCGCCCATTTGCAATAATACAGTTGTTTGGGGTTATTTTTCATCATCGGATATAATATCTGTAGCCCAGTGATATAGGGGTGGGGTGAAGCCGGTGGGAGTCCTCAGCTATTAGCAAAAAATATGTTATCAAAGGACAAAAACAGGGTAGTTTTGCTAAATTGCGTATTTATCAAAAGGCGGGAAGGGACTTATAATGTAGCATGGGTTTATCATCAGATGTATACTGTATGTGAACCAATATTTCTGACTTCTCAAATGAGTCAGCCATTATTTGTTAACGATATCAATGATACTAGTCTTTTAGCAGACAAGCAAATTGTTTTGATCATTTCATTTCTTTATTGCTAATGAATAAATATATTCCTGCTCAAATTCAACAGTTGTTCCAGAATGACCCAAATCGACATGAATTTGGAAAAGCTACTGCTAGTGTGGATTATTTGTACCATCGAGCCATCCCATACAGGGTGAGAATTCTAGTTCCATGATATTCGTATTTTCTTGTGTGTAATACTTGCCCACATGCAAACAGAGTTAAAGCAGACCTGCTGTAATACTGTATTTTGGCAGATCATAATCTAATATGTTCTGATATACCAGTGCGTCATGGTTCTATGCTGTTCACAGTTAGGTACGTGCTAGACAGAAGTCAATATTATTTACACAGCAGATAGTTTTGCATGTTCACATTTACCCTGAGGCTCTTGGAGTGGTCTATCTCATGGTATAAAAGATGACCCTAAATTGCTTATTTTCATGTGCAGTTTTCATGAAAATTGCGTATCTATATATCTTTCTGTTCATGGATAAAGATAGGTACAAACACAGTTAAAGACAAGAATGCGTATCTAGTCTATGTATGTATATTTGGATAGGTGGTGCATCGATGAGTGGTTAGATGATTAGGTAGATGGATATACAGCAAGATCTTTGATTAAGGTCACCTCCGTATGAAATTCAACCGTATGGAAAGGTAACGTACAAAAAGTTCCCATTTATAATTATTTATAATTTGTTAATTGAAACCAGTAATTCTGCAATGCCCAGGTGTGATCTTCATAGAGAAGGTTTAAGTGTTCCAGTATTTACCGGTATATGTGTCTAGAACAAGTGTTTCTGTTCACAGTTATAATTATTATTATTATTATTATTATTATTATTATTATTATTATTATTATTATTATTATACAGGATGAAGCAGGGAAGACGCTATTGGGGATAAACCTCCAGAGACGGGACACAGACAATGTTGTTTTTAGTTACGATCCTAAACGAGATCTGCAAGATCGGCAAGTTTCAAGTAAGTTTAGTTTGATATTTCATATTGTCTGAGCTGCAGATATTAATAGTAGAGTGGGGTGATCTAGACCCAAACGGGACTCCCATGTTGAGCCTCGGTAAAAGTTTACAGATCCAAACGGAAATTTAAAGTGGGAATGGCACTCTTGACCCAAACGAAAATTTCGCATGGGAATGAGAGTTTGGGGAATAAAGGGAAGTTTAACATGGTGATGGCAGACTTGGGACAACCTTGTAATCTAATATTCATCACCTAGTTAACTACTAGCTAATACTTAGCTATTTACAATCCAACATACTGTGTGCTTTGACCAAACGCTCACACCTACTATAATTTAAAAGGGTACGATCCACAAGAAGGCGTATCTAAAATCACACCACAAGAAGGTTAGAGTACTAATACACATACTATACTTAACAGACAAATATCACACGTCAGATGGTAAGAATGTTTATATACGCATTATACCCACATACAGACTAACACATTCCTTTGTTGCTGCCTTGATCTGGAATCAAATCAAATCCACCAAAAGCGTATCATCCTGAATAATCGTCATATGAAATACCATATTCCCATCACTGTCCCATTTTGTTTGTAAAACTACCATCAACTTTACTATTTTTATAATCTCAGGGGAGCACAAGAAAAGATAAAAGTACACTGCCGTTTCTTTCTATTTATTATTTCTTCTCATTATAACACAAAGGGAAATTAACATTAGGTTAGCAATTTTTATGAATCTGCAGTAACAGCTGCCCTCACGCAGAAGAAATTGATGACAACCCCATTCATCTTGAAGAAGTAGAAATTGCAGTTAGGTCATTAAAGAAAGGAAAGTCAGCTGGCACTGACAACATACCAGCAGAGCTCATTCAAGCATGAGGAGAAGAGATAGTCAGTCCTAACAACAATATGCAACAAGATATGGCAGACAGGAGAATGGCCCACCACATGGTCTCAATCCTTGGTCATCGTGCTCCCCAAGAAAGGAAACCTACAGCTGTGCCAAAACTACAGAACCATCAGTTTGATCAGTCACCCATGCAAAGTCATGCTGAAGATAATTCTCAACAGACTAAAGCCTCAAGCAGAGAAAATTATTGCTGACAAGCAGGCAGGCTTCCGAGCAGGAAGGAGCACCACAGAACAAATCTTCAATCTCAGACACCTTTGCGAGAAATACCTTCAACACCAGCAGAATCTATACCATGTCTTTATAGATTTCAAAAAGGCCTTTGATAGGGTACGGCATGCAGCTTTATGGGCAACTATGAGGAAGTACAACATCAGCTCAAACCTGGTGCAGGTTGTTGAGCACCTCTATGACAAAGCCACCAGTGCTGTCCTCATCAATGGCAGCAGAGAAGATTGGTTTCGAACAACAGCTGGAGTCAGACATGGGTGTATACTGTTACCTACACTCTTCAACATTTTCCTGGAAAGGATCATGGAGGATGCCTTGCATGACCACAAGGGCACTGTCAGCATCGGAGGCAGAACAATCACAAATCTTCGCTTCGCAGATGATATTGATGGTTTAGCAGGAGATGAAAAAGAACTGGCTGGTTTGGTTGAACGCCTCGACACAACCTCCACAGCATACGGTATGGAGATTAGCGCCGAAAAAACCAAACTGATGACAAACAACACCAATGGCATCAGTGCAGAAATACAGGTCAGTGGACAGAAGCTGGAAAGAGTCACAAGCTTTAAGTACTTGGGATCAATTATCACAGACGAGGGCTCCAAACCAGAACGACTTTGCAGGATTGCCCAGACAAGAGCAGCAATAACAAGGGTGAGACCAATATGGAAAGATACCAACATTGCTTTTGGTTCCAAAATAAGGATGATGCGCTCGATTGTCATATCTATCTTTCTGTATGCTTGTGAAACATGGACGCTGACATCAGATCTACAAAGAAGGATTCAAACCTTTGAAATGAGATGCTACCGCAAGATCTTGGGCATCTCATACATTGACCATGTAACCGACGAAGAAGTCCACAGCAGGATCCAACGAGCCATCGTTTCCTATGAAGACCTCTTGACCACTGTAAAAAAAGCGCAAACTGAAGTGGTACGGTCGTATCTCAAGATCATCTGGACTGGCAAAACCAATCTTGCAAGGCACAGTGCGAGGGTGCAGAAGAAAAGGCAGACAGAAAAAGAGGTGGGAAGACAACATTAAGGAGTGGACAGGCATGGGATTTGGAGTATCCCAAAGGGCAATAGAGAGCAGGGAAAGATGGAGAGAATTGGTTGCAAAGTCAACTGTGGTGCCCCAACGACCTCTTGGGTTAAGGGATTGATCATGATGATGATGACAGTAACAAGGTTAAATCCTATAACTGTTCATAGTTTGTATAATTTATAAATCCTATATGAAGGTTAAGGGAAGGGGGTAGAAATGTTAAGAGGTCCTAAATTTGACAATTCTCACTGGCAGCCGGTTGTACTTTTTACATAAGAGTAGCATATTTTTCATTTACCTGTTTCTGAAAACCAGAAATGATAATGAATGCAGTTATTCTGTCAGCCAATATTGTTCATAACCTCAGCTGCCGAAGACATGTGTAAAAAATTACAATGTAAGAATCCCTACCATGGACTGTAAATCTTGGTTTTATGCAAGGCCTGAAGTAAACAATTTTCACATCTGTCTCTGTCGATGATTTAATATCAAATGAACGATATTCATGTCATACATTTTCACAGATGATTTTCACCAAGAGGCACTCATATTCTGAGCGACATTTTTTTTTTTTGTTTGAAAGTCAGGTCAAAATATGTTATAAACTTGTGTTTTGTATGTTATATGTTAAAAACACACATTGAAAAATAATACTGCAAATGCCACTGAGTTAAAATTGTTTGTACCATAAAATTTTCCTTGCCTGTTATTTAAAATAAGCTCTAGATTTTGTATGATGAATGAAATGTACCATATGAAGACACACACAAGTTCTAAATGTTTTGGTGAGAAAGTGTTATTATGTATATTTAATTTGCATTGTTTGTTAGTTTTGTTTATTTGACTATATGCAATGGATAATTGTATACTGGACTTGACCTTGCCCAAAATCAAGTTCATTTTCTACCTGACCGGAATCATTGATTTTTAAAAATTCTGTAAACAACTAATTCATAACTGATACTCTATCAGTATGGGTTTAATATTAGGATCATTATTAATAGAAGTAAATATATGTATCTTGGTCTTTGTCGAGGACATTGTATTTACTATGTTCTTTATATTATAATTTTAGAAACAGACCTTCTAATTATAACTAAACTCTTATCTTGTAAACATTTGGAACCTTCCAGAATGAAATCTTCCATTAAGTAATAGTTTTTGTTTAGAAAATTCTGATTGTGACCTGCAGTCAGGTAGAGGACTTGTTACTGGAAAAATTATTTATTCATGCTTTAAGATCTGAGCAGAATCAGTTGTAATATTCTTGTGACCTGTATTTCATTTGGGCTGGAATTTATTTATTTAATTAATTTAAGTGATTCTTCTCTGGAAATACAAGTGCTCAAAAATATCATTCTTGGAAATATAAACATGGATTCATAGTGAAGTTCAAATAAGGATATATTCTTTGATTGTATTATTGTAATTCAACAAAAGACTGTTTGTACATTACTGCACCACAGATTATCACAGGCACATTAACACTTCCAGCGTTGGATTTTGAATATCACTTAAATTTATCCAGAACTTTAATTATTAGAACGTGTGTTAAAATTGTAAGATTTTTTGGGAATTATTTCGCAATACCATAGGTTCTGTTTACATTTTTCACTTTGTATTCTTATATATTATTCCAACCACTCCAGTGGCCTAGTGGTTGGAGCGTCCGCCTCGGAAGGGGGAGGTCGCGTGTTCGAACCCCGGCCGAGTCATACCAAAGACTTGTAAAAATGGTACTAACAGCTGCCTCACTAGGTGCTCAGCATTAAGAGGTTAATATTAGTACTGGTCGGCCTGGTGTCAAGATAATGTGACTGAGTGGGACATGATGCTACATGTCTGCGGCATGATATAAACTGTCACACTGTAGACATCGTAGCGACATGACTGAAAAATTGTTAAAGTTACGTTAAAAATCAAATACACACACACACACACACACACACACACACACACAATAAATTATTTGTTGAATTTTACCAAACGTGTTGGTTTTCACTCTTTTCTATTACTTATTTTGAAACCATATAGTCGTAACAGGAAGGTTTTAAAAATGGCAATACAATAGTAACATAACTTTCTTCTTTCATGTAATCATGAGAGAGAGAGAGAGAGAGAGAGAGAGAGAGAGAGAGAGAGAGAGAGAGAGAGAGAGAGAGAAAGAGATTCAAAGAGGTATAGGGGTCAATAGACTCCTGACACGGGTTGTTAGCTGTAAGAGACAGATAGGTACGTCATAAATGTGCTTATGTCTGCCCATGTGTGTGTGTTTGAAACAAAGAGACAGAGGTAGGTACCTCTCTCTCTCTCTCCCTCACACACACACACACACACACACACACACACACACACACAGAGTAATTATTCTATAGAAACGGTATAGAACATGTGCGTAATCCAAATGACTACATGAAATGTAAAGTTATGCTACAGTACAGCAAAGCAAATCTTAACTAACTTGGGTATAGGCAGTAATATTTTGCACTGTCTGTCTTTTAATTCTGAGGCAAAACACGATTTTGTAAAAACTGACTTCACTTTGGTGAAACGTCTGCCAGAATAAGAGAGTAGACTGGTAATGTTATTTGTAACAATTTATGCAATTAAAAGGGGGTGGTTGTTTTGTTTAGAAAAGGAGGCTAGAAGAGGGTAGGGCATTAGGACCAAAAAAATATATGATTCCGGTCGGCCGCCCAATCCCTGTTTCTCATTACTGACACTAGCACTTTACTCCATGGTAAAAAAAAAATCACAAAAAAACACATTAAATATATATAATGTTTTTAACAAGCCGACCTGCCTACCCTAATTGTAAAACCAGTGCAATAGGAACACATATTGATTTGCCTTATAGAGTGCGCTACATTTCGTACCATGATTATGAGGATATGCTAGTGGGGATTTTATTTATTTCACTCCAGATCAAGGCCTTTTGGCATGTGCTAGTATGTTTGTATGCATGTAAGTAAGGTGTGTGTATTAGTACTCTCACCCACTTGTGTTCGATTTCATCCCCCTTCTTTTACATCTTAACATTTTTGTTTGATAGTAGTTGTGGAAATTTGGTCACTGACCATGGCGTGTTAGATAATTTGTTCGGGATATTGGTCACTACACACGGCATTTGGACAGTAAAACATCGTCGTGTTGAATAATAGATGACAAAGCTGTTCCCAGATTACAATCATCATAATAAATTTTTCTTGTGCTCCAAACTGTCGTTCCATGTAAAATTTCGGTTTAGGTCTCGACTGCCATTACCATGTTAAATTCCAGTTTGTGTCTATAAACCTTATACCGTGTTAAACATAGGAGCCCTGTTTAGGTCTAGATCGTTCCACCGTACTAATGACATATCATTATTAAGGTTTCAAAAAGTAAAATTCGGATAAAAAGAATATACACTTATTTGTTTAAATCAATGGATGCCGTTTGTTTAATTTTTATATGCACCTGTAGAAAGTGAAAAGCATCAATATGCAACTATTTGTAAAGTTTTGATATTTACACCAATTAACCTGATTAAAGACCGTACTAATAATGACTGCTATAAGACAGGAAGGAAATTATGGAAGAAAAAAGAATGAAAACAAAAATATATACCAACACGTATAATGTACGTAATAAGGTACATATTATTCATCCGACGCGTGGTTATCTTTGTTACAAAATTAGCTGATGGCCCATACGTGCATATTTCGGTATGTGCTTATTTTCACATATTCGTTAATTTGTCTATGCGCTCTTTTACACATGCATTATTTTTACATATGTGCTTATTTTCACACATGCATTATTGTTGCATAGATGCTTCTTTTCACACATGCATTATTTTTTCATATATGCTTCTTTTATATGTGCGCTTATTATCCGCATTTTATATAATGTATATCCCCAAAAAACTGTTAAATAAATCTTTCCCTGCTTTAGCTGAATATATAGGAAAGCTTTATTAGTGTAAATAGCTTTTTCTGGAAATATTTATAGTACGTTCCTGCTTACATTCATCATAGCAATATAATTCTTTATTGCATGACAATGATGAGTTTGGAATTCTTTTTCACCTTTACTTAATAAACCTGTAAAGATAATAGTTCGGAGACCTTTAAGTGAGATGCATGTAAACATGTTTTAGTTCGTTAGATTAAATATATTTCAAATAAACAAAATATTATTTCGTTATTTATAATTATTATACTTTACATAATAAAGAGAAAAAACATTTCCATATATTTAATGCTTTGTAAAATAGATAATAAACATCTTAGTTTTTTGAAATCACTATAGTGTAAAACCATATTTATTCGATGACAATCCTATGCTTGATGATTAGCCCACCTCCTAGTTTTTTTATTTTTAAAATTCCCAAATATTTACCAAGGATATCTTTTCCTGGCAATAAGCCAAGACCTTAATTTTTAAACAAATATTAGACTTGGCCGCTGGTTTTATAGTGGGACAACACTTTACGAATATTAGACTTGACCGCTGGTTTTATAGTGGGACAACACTTAACAAATATTAGACTTGGCCGCTGGTTTTATAGTGGGACAACACTTAACAAATATTAGGCTTGACCGCTAGTTTTATAGTGGGACAACACTTTACAAATATTAGACTTGACCGCTGGTTTTATAGTGGGACAACACTTAACAAATATTAGACTTGACCGCTGGTTTTATAGTGGGACAACGCATTACAAATATTAGACTTGACCGCTGGTTTTATAGCGGGACAACACTTTACAAATATTAGACTTGGCCGCTGGTTTTATAGTGGGACAACACTTAACAAATATTAGGCTTGACCGCTAGTTTTATAGTGGGACAACGCATTACAAATATTAGGCTTGACCGCTAGTTTTATAGTGGGACAACGCATTACAAATATTAGGCTTGACCGCTGGTTTTATAGTGGGACAACACTTTACAAATATTAAGCTAGACACCTAGTTTTGTAATGGGACAAACACTTTACAAATATTTTAAAAGTATTGGGGTTCACAAAAGAAAAACAATATGAAAATTCACTACTACAATGAAAATCATTATTATAAATACCTATGAATAAAGATATATAGATGCTATGTTCTTTGGTGTTAAAGAGAACAATATTTGCTTTTATTGCAGCCAACCATTCGGACTTTACAGGCCCTCCGGAGGACTTCAAGTCTATGGAACCCCCAAAGAAACCCAAAGCTGTGTATAAATATCTTCAGACTGACGAAGCTCTCCCTTACCCTGGACTAAAGAAAGACTACTCAGAGGCAAAGGTAACTACCATAATGTACCCATTATAAGTCCATACTTTTATCATAAGCTCATTCTCTACTTGTACAAACTTTTTAGCAAGCTTTCATTAAAGCCTTAATAATGATGAGTTAAAGCCTTAATAATGATGAGCTGTGACCCAAATTATGTTTTAAATAAGTTACATTATAGGTCCCCTGTGATGATCCTTTGAGAAATACTGCCTATTTCTTGTATTGTCAAATAGCCACATAATGTGAATGAGCTATGCTCAGTTTGTAATGAAATCAATTTAGGTGGGAAGGACAGATGACATTTTTGGGACACTGAATTCCTATTATTATTATTATTATTATTATTATTATTATTATCCAATTAAAAGAGAATCATGGCAGTATAAAGTCCAACAATTTTATTGCAAAAATTTTGAACTAAATAGTATCAATATTTAGGTTTGAATTCCAACATTTACACTGTCTTTACCATTTTTCAGCATAATTACACAGGCTTCCTAATGGAAGGGAGTAATGCAGTAGATCGACGAAAATGGAAGAACTCTCAAACAAAGGGACGTTTTCATGATGGCCGAAGCACACATTTTACAGTTGGCTACTTTCCATGGGACTTCTGCTCAGAAACAATGATGAAGTTCCGTGGAGAATCAATAAATGATCAAGCTATACCATATGCTGGTAAAGATGAGAATGTCCATCCGACAAAACTGTCCTACTTTTCCCATAGTGCCAATACACAAGACCTTCAGGCTGCAGATCCTTTCATTGCCAGTACACAAGAAAGCCTGCATGCTCGGATGAATTATGAACCTCCTGAATTTGAGCAGACCAATACCACCTCAATCACAAAGGCAGATTATAAATCACTAGAAACGAGAAAGTTAGTATATGGATTAGTGTTTCAAGATAAGAAATACTGCTTTAGCAAAACTCTGTCTTCAAAGTCATCTCTCATTATTTTTGGAGGTGAGGTGGGAAGCATCCTTTAATATAACATAAAGTTAATTATTTGTTGTAAATATTGCCCTATTTCACAAGAATATAATTTTACTAATTTGGCAATAACACTAAAGTTAAGAAGCTATTTATCACATTAAAGACAGGTGATGTAATATATAATGAATGCATCTATTTTTGTAAACATTTTAGATTGCGAATATGTACATGATTATATAGTGCAGAGTTTCTGAAGACTGAACAACGCTGGATCAAGCTTAATTTGAGTATTATGGTTTGTTATTCAAAACTACACTGGATCAAGGTTTAATTTGATCATAGAGCCAATACTGTATTAAAAGTGACATTAAACCAACAACAACTCAGCGTCACAAGCCACGAGTGACATTCCTATATGATTCTTCATTATCTGTGACTGCATGTGCAGAAATGTCCTAGTTTCTCATCTATATGCATCAACAAAAGTACGAGAACACCTATGACAACAACTCTCCTTTATACAAAAAGTCCTACATTAAACATGAAAAAATCTGGTTTGTATGTTATTTATTTATTTTTAGAATAACACCTTATCAAGCTCGAGTTATGGACAAATATGCCAAAGTTATCCAGAGGGACACAACACCTACCCATTTCTTCCACACTGACAACTCAGGAAGTAAGTGTTTTGATATTGTTCTTTGCCACCTATTTTTTTTTTTTTTTTAATTTCTGCTTGTCACTATCCTTGATTAATGTTTCATTTGTTCATATCGCAAATACAACACTGATGCTGTTCACAAGCAGGAGAGTTTTGCCATCTGTCCTAGCAAAGGGTTGCTGATGATCTTTCTTCCACAACGACTATTGACATATGAAAAAGTAACTAAAATAGTATCTACCGCTCCGCTATCTGATTGAATACTGCTGTAAGAAACAAATCTAATCAGATTGCTTGTTAACATTATCTATAGCACGATACTTGGACAAAATCAGAGAGATCTCAATGCATATGGACATTATGGAAGTCACAATACTGAATATCAAATAGGTTATGTAACAAACTTTTAGTAACTCTTTCAACCGCAAGAGGGCACTTGTGGAAACACTGCAGCATATACCAAGGATCGATGTGGAATAAAAAGAATCAATGACCTTTGGATAGCAAAGATGAATTTTTGTAAAGTCATTGACATTTTTTAAAATTTTACTTGAAGAGTTATTTATGTTGTATTAAATTTTGTTAGTAATATTTAGTCCAATGAATCATTACAGCACTCTCTCAACAGAATACTGTTCATTATAACACTATTCCTCTTCAAAGGCAAGTTATGGATCGCACTTCATTATGTAGTAGTGAAATTATGTGTATCATATAATTCATTATAAGGCAATCTAACTGTAAGGCGGTATACTCTATGGCTCCCATGGACAATGTTTTAATGAGGAAATACTGTGTAAACAAAAATACACCTGCCAACATGCCTATATTTCAACAAATTTCAGCATATTTCTTTTTCTTCTTCAGCTAACCAGTTCCTTACAACTACCATGGACCATTATATCCCTCCGGAATCTATGACTGGTGAGTTTAAATTGAATAATTCATATATGAGTAAATAAATCAGTAAAGAAAAACAACAATAATATAGAATGTGTGAGAATACTATACCAACAAAACTAGAATTTTTCACAAAGCCACGAAAATAGATACCTTTGTAAAGAAATGCATTCACATTTGCTATTTTTCTCTTTCAGGTCGCAAATTCCTTTCGGCAAGATAAAATCAAGATTGACATATAAATAGTATATATTTGTCCCAGTTGTGGATCATTTGTGCTTTTTTCTCCTTATGTTGTTGCCTTCTTCGGTTAAATATGGCTATGTCTTGGCAAAAATTTTCAGGAACAGATGCAGGATTTTTTTTTACATTGTTGATCATATTAGACTATTATCTGCCATTGCATACATTTATGGTATGTATTGTATCTATTATGGGGCATATTCTTGTTTTCTTACAACATCAATACAAAAATATATAAAGAATGAACTAAAATTTATAGTTAGTATTTCAGACATCAATTATAAATGAAATGACAAGAGCAAAATAAAATGTATGAATAGTTATAAACAATCTGGTACTAAGGATTATAGGAATGATAATTATTATCAGAAGCTGCAGTAGATTAGTTGGTTAGAGCGACAGACTCATAATTGATGGATCACGGGTTCGATACCTGATAGGTCAGCCTAGATAATCTGCCTCTATATTGGAATTACACTCAGCTTTCATTTTATCGGCATTGTATGACCCTAATGTATTCAATGTGACATTAGAGACCAACCTAAGATTACAACGAGAGAATGTTAGTTGAATGTAAACCAGTTACAATTTAATAAAAATCCAGTTTTTGATGGTAGTGATGTGAATAGATCAACACCTGAATCTATAGTTTCTACTTACAGGGTGTGCTTATAAAGGTAACAACAAGAATTTTATATTTATTATTTCTTATCATGTAATTTTTAGAACTATTCAGAGCACCCATATATCATTTTAGAACTATTTCGAGCACTCGCGTATCGTATTTGGAACTATTCACAGCATTCGTATGTCCTTTTTAGAACTATTTCGAGCACTCGCGTATCGTATTTGGAACTATTTACAGTATTCGTATGTCCTTTTTAGAACTATTCAGAGTACTGATATTTTCACTTTATGTTTTTACACACACACACACACACACACACACACACACACACATATATATATATATATATATATATATATATATATATATATATATATATGTTCATTTGTTTGAATTTGTGCGTGAAACAATTATTATACCTTTATGCTGTGATATTTTTGAAGCTTGTATGTGTGGTGTTTCGTCATTGTATTTACAATTTTATCAAAAACATTTATTATTAAAACTCATGCTCAAGTAAGATTTTCAGTATTAACTTCCAATATATTGCAGAAGGAAGTATCTTTACTATAATAAAAATTATTTTAAATGTATACAATACAAATCAAGTTTTACAAATTTTTTTTACAACATAGTGTAAACTAGACTGTTTATACATAATTTATTGTATCAACTGGGAGGGTAAAATTATTTTATTTTCTATTTCTCTTTGATAAATATTTAAATTTCGTTTATTTTACATTGATTGCACAGCTATAGCTACTTGTAAAAAAACTATCTAAGATTGACATGTCTGGATCACAAAGCTTTGTTTTGTTTTAACAGTATTGTACTCTTTTTTTTATCGCGAGTCAAAGTTTAATATTACTCTGCAGGCAAAAGTATATTAGAAGCTAAGTTAAATTCATAGGTTCATGCGGTTCACTGGTAACAGTGGCCTAGTTTTTATTCAAGATTGCGCCCTTCTCATGAAACATCAACATGCTAAGTTACATTACTACAGGTAATAGTGTCAGAGAAACTAATCTAAATGTAAAGGTTAAGGAAGTGTAAAATATAGATTGTGATGACCTAGTTTTGACACCAGGTTTTAATACTCCTCATGACCCACTTACTTACTAAGTTACTTGATTCTGCAGGCAACGGTGTATTAGAAACCGAGCTAACAAACCCTATCCTAAGCATTGGTGCTAGAGGACAATGAACATTTGGTTTGGTTTGGTGTTTCATTGTACAGCAGTCTAAGCATGGTATTTAGTGCTGAGGCAGTTGGTATAAAGTGCCTTGCCCATGGGCACACCACAATGGCCGACACTGGCTGATCAGATGCTAAAAATAGAATAAGCACCATTTTGGTCGCGAGTAGTTGGAACAGACTCACATCATCAATCTGTAGTGTTATGTATATTTAATATTTGCATTGTTTGTTAATTTAAAAAAAAAAAAAAAAAAAAAAAAAAAAAATATTTATATGCTGTGGGTTATGTAAAATTATATCTTTTAGCTGACCTTGTCCAAAATCAAGTTCATTGTTTACCTGACCAAAATCATTGATTTTTTTTTATTCTGTAACTAATACATAGATAATATTTTCTCTGTGAGTATGGGTTTAATATTAGGATGATTATCAATAGAAGAAAACATTTTTATCATGGCCTGAGTCAAGGACACTGTGTTTACGGTATTACATTTTATAAGTTTTAGAAAAAAAATTTTTTATTGTAAACATCTGGAATCTTCTAAAATGAAGCATTCCATCAGGTAATTGGTTTGTTTTAGAAAATGCTAATTGTGACCTAGGTCAGGTAGTGGAGTATAAAATCTTGTTTACTGGAAAAATAATTTATTCCTGGGATAACATCTGGGCAGAAATCATTTATATTGCTGTATTCAGATTTTGAATCATGTGGAATTATTTATTATTCTCTGGAAATACAAAGTACTGAATATAATATTCATGGAAAGATACATTAACTGGGAATGATAGTGAATTAAGTCAAAGAAACTTTGGATTATATTACTGTGATTCAACAAAAGACTCTTGGCACATCTCCACTTTACAGGTCACTACAGGCATATCAACAACTTCAGCGTTGGAGATTATGTGTAATGTCACTAAAATTTATTCAGAACTTTACTCATTAGGACTTATGTTAGTAATTCTATGATTATTTGGGATTTAATTCGCAATTCCTTAAGTTCTTTAACCTGTTCACTTTCTATTCTAGAGAAATAAATTATTTGTTGAATTTTACAAAACTTGCTGGTTTTCGCTCTTTTCTGTTACTTTATTTAAGGCCATAGAGATGTAACAATAGGCTGGAACTGCTTTGTAATCCAGCTTTAAATGGACTCTTAAGGGCTGATCTTGCCATGGTGTTGTTACTGAATTTAAGGAAACTAGAGAAACTGGATGAAACTACTAACCTTGTACAGTACTCCATCGTAAAAGTGTTGTTCATGGGAGCCTTTAAAGTGATACATATTATAAGCAAAGGAACCTTATATTGAGGGATGCTGCAAATAGGCTACGTTATAATAGTTAAAGAAAACCACAAAAAGTGTATTAAATAATGTGAAATCACATTATAATTGCTTCTTGTTAGCTAATAACTAAAATTAAGTGACATAGATTAAAAAGCAATTTTCAACAACATTTAATCAATTTAATTACATTCCATAACCATACCACGTTGAGATATTCGGCGCTATACTGAGAGGCTTTATACTGCATATGGGCATTGACATGGTTCCTTACATGTGCAAAAACTGGAGTCTGAACCTGGGACCACATAGGTATAAAGTGACCACAATTATGAATATAACCGATTCTCATATTATACCCAGTTTCCATAATACCAGGATTTAATCCCAGCGATTGATACATCATCCACGACACTAATAATATGTATCAATGCAATTAAATTGATTCATTATAGAATTAAACTCCAAAGTAAAAGTAATAGGATAAATTAAAAAAAAAAAAGGAATATTGTGTTTGAACATACTGTTAAGAAAATGATTGTCTGCAGTCTTCAAGCAGCTAGACTAAAATTAGCTCTAACATGATGCAACTACAGGCTGGGTTTATGTTGTTTGCAGTTGCATTAATATAGGTGTGTATGCTGTCCTCATCAAGAACAATGAAATTTTTGTAACAACACCAACTCTCCAACTGTTCTGTTTGTCTCCCTCTTTCCTATTTCATTTACCCGTTTTGCGTTTGCTAATTAGTTGTAAAGTACGATACGGAGATAACTTTTATTTTATTAAGAACGTTTAAAAAATTATACTCATCTTTTAAACTAAGCTAACAATCCTGAATAAAAAGGCAGACAACCATGGTGGTTCAGTAGTTAGCATGCTGGATTCTCAACTAGAAGTCTTTGGGTTTAAATCTGGCCATCAGATCAGATCGGGTCGGCTGCCATTTTTATGTCCATGGCCAAGGTACGTTACTATAGATGATGTCATGCCATAAGATACAAAACTAAGTGGATTAAAGAGTTTCCAGTTTTTTAATAATGGGAAACAAAGACAGAGGATTAACTAAAAGTATGTATTGGTTGCGTCTCTTGACCTAATATTTGTTGTACTGATATATTTACTGTCTATAAATGACTTTTTAAAAAAAATCAGAATAGGTGCCTTTAAACTGCATAGTATAAATTTTAACTCTGTACAGTATGTGTTCCATACAAATAATCCTAACATTTAGTGACGTATGGTGGGATTATTATAACTTGTTTATATTAAATGAAAACAAATTACTCTTCTGCTCCCAAAATATAACACGGGTTCCAGAGATCTTACATGTGACCCCTGCATCCGAGTTGCGAAGACTTGAACACAAAATGTAAAAATAGAACGTCAGTGTTGCCGTCATCTGTGTCAGATATGTATATCTACAATGGGTTTGACAATTAAGTTTGACTAATCATATGATTAGGTCAACATAAACAGCGCTATTACAAAACAACCAGGAGCAATTTTCATCGGCTAAACATAACTTAAGTACGGTACCTTTTTATGTTAACAGTAAAATTTTAATTTATTTAATATGGATTGCATTAAAGTTCCATAATATTCCATCGTGCTCTCTCGAGGTTCAAATGTGGTGGGCTCATCATTCGATAAATGCGGTATGTATAACGCACCCTATTTTGAGCCTGTGCATGAAAACAATCAAAGGGTTATATTGATAGTAATTAATGCTTATGCACCAATATTTTGAAAGGTAGCACACAATGTGCACTCCAGACAAATGAAAAAATTCAAAACAAGAACCAAAACAAAAACAAAGAAAGCAGGCCCAAATGAGCTTGAGATAATCACTTGACTGATATGTGCTCCATGGGTGACGCCCTGCAGTTTCGTACTTAGCACAGGGTTTAATTTTAAAGAAAAAGAATTCCCAGGTTTTCCCTCTTGGTTATCATGTGGCCAGTGCCGTAGAGAGCGAATACAGGCCTTGGGGTAAGAAACACCCAGTCCGATCTTAGTTCTTGTTCAAACAAAATTTTTCTTTAATAAAATTATTCTTTAATAAAATTAAAAAGTGTTGTTTTGCCCGGGCCCCCCTTATGGGCCCGGGCCCCGGGGATATATCCCCGGTTGCCCCACCCCCCTCCCGTCAGCCCTGCATGTGGGTAATGCAAAACGATACCCCCATAAAAAAAACAACAAACACCACCCAAACACCACCACCACCACCCCACCCAAAAAACGGGCCGATAATTTTTTTACGTTTTATATATTTTGTAATTCATTCATTGCAAGTTCGGAAACTTGAATTGTCTGCTCCTCCTCCTCATCAATCCGTACCCCAGGAGGTCGTTGGGGCACCACAGATGACTTCACAACTTCACAACCAATTATCTCCATCTTTCTCTGTTCTCTACTTTCCTTTGGGAATCTCCAAACCCCATGGAATGCGAGGTTTTAAGTAATTTCTATCGCGACTACCAGTCGAAGTTTTTTGGGGAAGCCAAGAAGTTTTTAGTTCTGGGAAATAACAAATATTTCTTGTTAAATTGCCCAAGGGACGGGTGTCTGGAAGTTGTGGGACACGGGACTTAAGTAAAAAGTGGTTCGGTTTCATAAAAAGAAAGCGAGTATCTCAATCGCATATAATTTGTTCATTGATATAAGTTTTGTAATTAATTGTTACATGTATTCGTTTTAAATTCATACATCAATTTGCCTTGAGTTCGGAAATTAATTGTTTGCATTCATTTGTCCTGTATGACATTTCACTCATATATTTTAAGAATGTCATACAATATTTCCTTAATCTGATTTTTGAAACTATTGTTCGAATGTACTCGTTGTATGTAATAGGGATCATGTAGTCTAGAAGTTTCATGAATTATGTACGATACTAGTTTTGAGAGTTTTGTGGATTTATAGGTCTTAAATTATGAATCATGTAGGAATTTATTTTAATATGCCTGGAAAGGTTATGCCAATGAATTGCTAGTTAGAAAGTAATGTAGTAGGACAAGGCGTGAAGTCCACGGACTCATTCGTGTAATTAAGTTGTAAATATTTTTCAATCTTGAAATCGGTGCATGTGACCGACACATAGTCCAGTTAGTGATTTATAGCCACAGTCATGTTTATTGTGTCAAGGTTGTGCCTTAATCTATTTAGGAATGAGGCTATCTGCTAGGGGAATACATTAATTTCATGGTAATAGAGTTCAGTATTAGCTTCGGGTTACGAATTGACCCGTATTAGTCTTAGTTCTGTTGAACCACGATAAGACGTATCTGACTTGTCACTAGCGTTGCATTTGATATGACCAGAAGCAACCAGGTTATCCATGCAGCTGAGCAAAATGAGTTCGATCGTTCACTCGATTCTGCGATGAAATTTGTTTTATCGGTATAACAGAACGGCTAATTGCATCTCTTATAAATTTGGTAATTTTATTTCTATGAGAACGTGTATCATTCAAACATTTTTCAATTTTATTTTGTTTATGTAATTGATTAAATTGTTATATCTTACATACGGAGCCTTGTGTTGTTTTATTCCATATCTTTGTTCAGATCCCCGTTATTCCATCCATTAATTTCATATATTATTTTATTATTTACTCGATCCGGGCAATAAAACAGGGGTCCATTATCACCTGCATAACGATAACCAAACAAAAGCGCCACATAACAAGTTGACGCCCCTAACAAATATGATACATGTGCAATATAAATTTATGTTCTTCTTAAAACCATTCTAGTAATGATGGCTCTCAGTTTTATCCAAATAATGTCGCATTTTGCATTACCCAAATAATGTCGAACCACCATCAAATATGGCCACTGATTATGGTGTGGCTGTAAAACCCCTCGATGCCATCACCGTGTGGTTGGGCAAAATGTCTGCAACAAGGTGTGTTGATGAGCAAGTTGCTCTCCGGATGACCAAAGCTGGTGAAATCATGACTGGTAACATAAACATGGTGGCAAAGAGAATCATGGACTTCACCAACCCTATGAAGGACCACAGTGTGATGAGAAAACAGTACACTGATGCTATGGTCATAACCTTAGAGAATACGTAAACTGCCAAAATGAGGGAAAGATCTCCAAGGCTGGTGATAGGATGACTGGTCCTTTGGATACTGATAAAATTAAAATTATGTCCACACTGCACCTAATAGCCTCTAAAGATGCATTGGCCAGATCCTATTTTGACCATTCCACACACATTCAAGGCGGTGGAGCAGATTTCTCTGTGCCAATTATGGGTTCTCTATGAATCCAACAAAACAAAAGATATGTTGATCAAAAATATGCTGAAAGCTTCCATTCAGCATTGGATAAGTCCACTGCATACCTATACCTAAGAAATGAATTTTACTAAGGTGGCCAAGGTTGATGGTACCATGTGGGGTGTCTTGAACATGAATGACAACAAAACTGTAGGTATTGGGGAGCCTGCAACTCCCCAAAGACACTGCTACCAAAGCATACCTTGACTGGGTTGGAATCTTGGTCTCACTGGGTGATATAACCACTCAAATAAATACGAATGCGCATAAACTTGAAGGTGTGGGGGAGCCTACCACTGATCGAAACGTAGCTAAAAAGCTTATGTAAATGCAGTTATGCACCCTACCCTACCAACTTTGCTATCTTTTTAACTTCAGTTGCTACTTTTCCATCCATATTTGAAGGTCATTAGACCTCATTTTACGTACTCTAGAGGGTACTCGAATATAGCACCTGTTAATGGCCCCTACATTTTCTTGTGCATGGAGAGTATGGTGGTTGAACTAGCCCTATATTGTTTTATGATTATGGTGTGGTTTGCTTCAGGAGGGGCTGCTGGTAACAAGTTGTTGTTGTTTTGTTGTGTAGGGTTTGACACCATACGTCAGCACAAGATAGGCTATACATGGCGGCCAGTATAAATGGTGGAGGAAGAACCCGGGAAAACCCTGGAAAGAACCACCAACCCACGAGAAGCTACTGGCAAGCTTTTTCACATACCCACATTGGCCAAACCCAAGACTTGAACCCACACAGGGGGAGGTGAGATGGCAATGATCCGTAACGGTGAGCACTTTTGACCACTCGGCCGCTCAACCATTCGGTGGTAACAAGTTACATATCTCACTAAAATAATGCCAAAAAGTGACAATCCTCAAATCCTCCATAGCACAACAGAAATATTGAGTTATAAAAAGAAAACAACTGATACGTTATTAATAAAACAGGCCTTGAAGCCTAAAATAACAGGCTTGAATTTTTTATCAGAATGGTGCAAACCTTATCGTGATCATTGTTTCTCAATAAGGTTAGACTCTAACTTTGATGATTATACATTTCCAACAATCTCTGATTGAGTTGTATCCTACTCGTACAGTTACAATCCATGAGGAAAGTCCCCATAACTTCCACCTGAAGATTAGTGATATTGAGGGTCAGCTCAAGGCTGAGACTGAGCAATGATGCTCCATCTGCAAAAGTATGGGTGGGCTCTCAAGACTATCAATGGTATGAAGGCAGGATCTAGCACTGTAGCCACTTGTCAGGATCGTGGGTGTGGTATGTTCGTTACCCGTGTGGCTGCCTCTCTTGCTACCGCTGGAAAGTTTATCACTCTTGTGTCCACTATTCTCACTGTCAAGTTAAGACTCAAAAGCATGGTCAGATTTGAATCGTGGCAGAGGGTAAGCTCAACTCTATATTTGTATTAGTCTCGGAAACCCTCTGTGATGCCTCCCAGTCTGAGGACAAGTTTACTATTATTTTATATGAGATGAGATGATCCTCAAGAATTATATACTGGCAGCTGCCATGTTGTGGTAGACATCAGGGATGCTGAAAACAAAGGCGTTCTTGGTCCAGGTTCAATCACAGGGTCATGTTGATCTTCTCAAAAAATTATGCGCAGGGGAAGCCCAGGCCCTGTCGACTATTCCTCCAGCCTGCTCGACCTCCCAGGGGTCATTTTGAGTCTGACTGCCTATGAGCCTTAGCTGACCAGATTGATAGCTCTTCTAAGCTGGCCTCTTTTATACAGGTCCTTGAGCCTATCTACATTCTCCAGAAATTCTTCTTCAAAGGTGATAAAGAAAAGTTGGCACAAGGTAGCTGTGGAAGGAAGAGGGATGAAATATCCCCATCATATGATGTAAGGGTCTTGGGTTCAATTTATTGGGTAAGATCTGTGATTCCTCGGCGAGTTAAATATATATTGACACCCACTGAAAATTAAGTTCTGAAGGATTCTAGTAGTTCTCTGTAGTCCTCAATATCCTCTTCAGGCACTAACATACTAATGATGGTGGGTGGTGGTGGTGGTGGTGGATGGGGCAGTCGCCCAGGGTACCAGAGGTCTTGGGGCACCAAAATAGTTGATAAGATTTTAAAAAAAGGACCAAAATTGTGTGTTTGTAAATTTGTTACTCCTGAATCCCACCCTTTCAGCAAATTACATACACATCCATAAAATTATTTGCAAATTCATTTCTGTTGCCAGTGTGTGCTTCATGAACAAACTGTTGCTTAATCCATTTACTCTGCCAGACAACCACTAGTAGTCAGATTTATGGGAAGGGGTATGGAGGGATTTTTCTTTTAAATGTCTGCAGATGTCATTAATTTCTTTAATATTGACATCTGAATTTTTTTCAGTTGTGATTTGGTTTGAATTGTATGTGTATTGCCAGCTGAATATTGTGTTCGGTATTGATTGACGACTTCAAACTTCAAAATGTTACAGCGATTGTTGCTGAAAGATTGTTTTTCTCAAATGAACTTTATTTGCGTGGCGTTTTATTAATAAAAATAAAATTACTCATGGATGCGCTGTGAAAGGTTCCTTGGATTCAGCAAAAATTCTTCACATCATGGTACTCTAACTTACTGTAAAACTATATGCATTTAAATTGCTGTGTATACTTTTCTAAACAAACAGCCCATAAATGTATAGACTTTGTTAAAATGTATGGTTTGTGTACATAAGTTTAAGGTGAAATTAATGGGTCTAATGTGGAAATGACAGACATGCATAAAATGGTGCTTGATTATCTTGTGTGAATGACAGAATTTAGATGCCAGGAAAAGCCACCAAATGGAGCAGCAGAGAGGGTGAACAGACCACTTTAGAAGGGTCCGTTCGCGAAAATAAAGATTCCTACAAAGACTGAATATACAAGGTCAATAACGTCAAACCAAAGTCTCTAACCGACCGAGATTTCTCTAATTGGGTTAGCTCATTTTGTTACTTTATTTTTGACGCTTGTGTCTTCTTTTTTTATGCGTGTTTGTTTACTTACCAGGACACTCACTGTTGGTCGTCACCCTCTCTGCCGGTGTAGTGTGGTGTAATTAAATCATTATTATATCAATAATGGAATCTCACACATCTAGGTTAGCTCGAGAGCGACTAGAGGCAATTAAGAAATATCTCCCCGTCCTTGATTCTGTCAAGCACCAACTATAAGCTTGTCAGGAGGCTCGGGTGGAATTTGCAGAGGGTGCAGAACAGTTATTTGAACCTGTTACAAAGGCTACCAAAGGTCTTCTTCCCACGTTAGAGGAAACCGCGGCAGCAACTGGAAAAATAGCAGAGAGAACTAAACAAACAAAAAAGATTCTAAGAGAACTTCCAGGTGAAATAGCTGCTGCTCAACCAATGCAAGAAATATTTGAAGGTATTGACCAAGCTCGTGCTGAAATTGGTGATATAAAAGATCGTATACCAGAACCAAAACTAGAACAAGAAAGAGTTAAAACTGCGCTGATTGATAGATTTACCGAAAATAGTGTTACTGGTATTAGGAACACCAAAAACATAGAACAATCAGCTGCGGGTGCCGTGAAAAGTTGTAATAATAAGGAACAATTTCTGAAGCCCGAGTATCATGGTCGTTCTTCTATAGGCCGTGAAGATTGGAATAAATGGATATTTCGCATACATTACGAAGTTGATCAGACCCAAAACGATGATCCAAGATTTACTGAGTTTATCAATGAGATAGATAACTATCTTACATGGTAACAATCATCACCACAAGAACAACAACTATCACCGCAAGGACGACGACAACAACAGCAAATAAAACAACTATCATTACAACTACAACAAATAAAATAACTACAACAAATAAAATTACCACCACAAGAACGACAACAAATAAAACAACTACAACAACAACTACAACAAATAAAACAACTACAACAAATAAAACAAAAGCAACAAAAAACAACCAGTTCAATATTAAGAGGGAAGGAAGACGCACCCGGTGCTACTGGAAGTGGCATTGATACAGGGACCAGGGGAAGTGGTCTTATTACTTGTCCCGATAACGTCCTTGCCGATGTTGATAGACTAGAAATCCTCATTGGAGGAAAACGAGCCTGTAATATTTCCCCAGAAATCATTAATGTAGCAGTTGCTATTTGTCAGAGATTATTTACAGGCGGCATCATGGATATTAATGTTTATCGGTCCCTCATCGATGAAATCGTTGATGATTACCACAGTTATTGAGGGTATGTAATTAGATCAGTGACAAAAAAATAAGATCATACATAATGCTCAACGTGGACCTGTAATGGTCAGGGTGTTTAATTCGAGATTACCTACGTATAAAGCGATCTACGGTGATGGACTCGGTGACGTTGTTCAGGGTCTATTCAGAAGGATAGCCCCAAAAGCAATACCGATTGTAAAGTAACTGGGAATGAAAGCTATTGACGTTGTTCGTGATAAAGGTATTGGTGCTGTTGGTGATGTTACTAGTAAAGCATTCTCAGCAATCAAGGGTAGACTAGCACGATTAATACGACGAAAACCTCAACCAGTAAAATTACCCAGCACTGAGGTGATGCCTGCAAATGCTAGTAAAATAATAAATCAAGCTGCAAATCAAAAACTAGCAGAGTTGACTGGTGTAACCATCTCAGAAAAAGAAAAAAAATATAACTGCAAGTTTAATAGCAGGAAGTGGTCTTCGTGTTAGACAATAACAAATATAATAAAGATATTCAAACGTGTATCTGATCCCGCATTCGACATGGATGCGTCAGTTCTTAAAGATGAGTCTGTGCGCGATTGTCAGTATTATTCGTATGACGCACGTGTACCTGACACACGTGGAAGAATCGAATTACAAGTTCAGGATACAAACAGATATTTCTTACCCGCTGGGGCATTCATTGAGGTTGAAGGTAGACTCTTGAAAGCAGATAATACAGATTACGGAATTGGTGATCGAGTTGGTTTTGTTAACAATGGTGTCATGGCGTTATTTAACAGCGCCACATACATAACCGACGGAAAAAATATTGAATCATGTATCGAAAACGTTGATTTGCTACGACAATACTTGGACTTGCAAGATACAGCGATGATTATTCAAGGTCAGCTGGCCCGTCAATGATGTTTGCAAAAGATACTACTTATCATCCCGATTACAACAATGTGAGATTTAATGCAGCTGGAGACGCAGTTGGAGCGATGAATGAAAATTTTAACTAGGGATTTGCGTCACGTCGATTAATCTGAACGGCGATGAAAGATTTTCATGTGTGGTTCCGCTGTCTCATATATTTGGATTCTGCAGACATGTTAGGAAGGTTATATTTGGCGCTAAACATACTGTAGTACTTGTAAGAAAATCCACTGACAATAATGCAATATGGCGTGATGCTGCAGTTGATGCAGGTAAAGTAATACCGACAAAACTTTCGTTGTGGATGCCAACAATGACTCCATCGATCGCCGAAGAACAACGGTTACTCTCTTTCATGGATCAAGTTGGTAAATCAACATTGTCGTGGTTGACGATGATCACAGACAGTATTCAAAGCGATGTTGATGGTTTATTCACGTGGCAGATAGCATCACAGCAGGGAATGTCAGCAACATGACATATATTTATTGCTTTCCAAAATGCTGCACGAGTAGATTAGCAGGAACAAAGTTCAATGATATTTGACCCGCTTGGGATTAGTGAAGTTTCTTTGAGAATAAATGGACATCACGAACCTTCCGAAGAAGTGTTAATAAATTTTGCTAATAATCAAGTAGCACGAGCTTATCATCGGTTGATGACATTCATGGGATGTGATCAATTCTGGTTTACAGACATCTCAGCGTGATTTTACAACGTTGTATCCGATCTATTGCTTTTCACTGGAACACCTTGATTTATTCAGGCAATCTGTCGTTGATAAAAACTTTCGAGCTCGTGTGGCGCGAGGAATTATTGCCAATTACAGAGCAATCGCCGTTATACTCAGCGATAAAACAATGCTACTTGAAGGTGTTGGTGGTCGAATGAGAGTCATTGATGCCCCAGTAGAAAACATGTAATTGGATCGCGAGCGATCAGTAATTAAATCGCTCATGATATTGTAATGTCATATCATCGTGTTAGTGTCAGTCTGACTCCTGGTCAGATTAAAAAGCTACAATCAGTATCAAAAACGAACTGTGGAATAAAAATATCACTAAAATAAGAACAAATCCAAGGTGGTCCGAATAAACTATCACTGACAGAATGTCAACTCATGCACTTCAATGAAGCCAAACGATCAAAGACCGGCATACGACTTAATCTTTCTGCGGGGGCTATTAAAGACATCGCCAAGACGGGTGGTATATTTCCACTTCTTGCAGCAATACCAGCGTTGATAGCCGCTGCAGCCCCAGCTGTTGCAAAAGCAGCTGCACTTGGTGCTCTTGGAACTGCTGCTGGGATGGCATTAAAGAAAGCAACAGGTCACGGAATAAAAACTTCCAAAAAAGGGAAAGGGTCTAAGACTGCCAGGAACGGAAAGGGTTTAAGACTTCCCGGGACACATCGTTGATTCTTCCTATGTCCAATTTTGATTTACTTGATGCTGCTGCGCGATTAAACATAAAAACTTCAGAGGTGTTTTTATGCGTGATCAATTACCAAAACAACCAATGTTGAAACTGGTATCATTAATCTCGATAAAAACTCTGGCCTAAGTACTCATTAGGTTGCATCGCGATTGATCCACGTGGAATTGTTTATTTCGATTCGTATGGACTGGCGCCACCAAAAGAATTTTTAAAATATGTGAGCAGGATGCAAAATATTCCAATCTGGTATTCAACATTACCAACACAAACAATAACTGATCCGCCAATATGTGCCGTGAAGTACTCTCTGTGCTCGACGTTGTGTCTTCATCAACAACAACACCTCATAAAGTCGTGCACGAGTATACATCGTCGTCCAACATTTTACACAGGCATTAGTAAATATAATGGTAGATATTTACGGAAGATCTTCTCGCCTGAGTAAAACTCAGCAAGGTGACTTATCTAAGTATGCAACCCTTCACGATGTGAAGGAAGAACTCGCTGATCTTGTAAGTCTCGCAAATGTGGACCAAAATGAAGTCGTTGTTTTTCAGGCTCAACAAGGACGATTAAAAACGAGAATATCCCGTTGACATATATTATTCTGCGAGTTCCAGGTGCGACAGAAGATAACTTAGCCGTATTTACTAAAAACGGTCAAATTAAAATTTCAAATGAATCAGTCTTAACACTCATAGGAGAAATTGCTGGACATATCAGAAGAATTGGAGGTATTATACATGGCGATCTCAACATGAGTAAAAATACAATTATCAGTGTGAGAGAACCAAAATCAGACGGTGATGTGGCAACAAAAAGATATGTAGACAGCAACAACGCTACTATCAGAACTGAAATTGATGATCGCTTACTACCCTCCGGTGATACAATGACTGGTTCTCTCAATATGGCTAATAATAAAATTACTGGTTTTGGAGAACCAGAATCAAACGATGATGCTGCAACGAAGAAATACATCGACAATAGCAACATCTAGATGATGACATTGTTAATGACAATCAGTAATGGAATGGCAACATTCAGATCTGATTATACTAACGTTTTTGAATTTTCGTAGAAACCTAAATAGAGCCATAAATGATTTTTTTTGGAAGTGCAGCGGTTATTGATATTAAACTCGTTGACATAACAAAATTACCGACAGTGTAGTATATACAGTATCGTTTGGATCAGTATTATGGACACCACTCAATAAATCCATTAAACATCGCGCTGAGCTTACCGGTATAAAAGGTTCTCTGTAATGGGTGATACAACATTTACGGCTTTAACCACAATTTTACGCCGTCTTTAACAATCTGGACCTTCTGTATTGTTAGCATTACTATATCAAAATGACGAGGTAACATTTATGGTGGAAGCCGAAGAAAAAGGTGTCCGCGTGTTGTATTATTGGTGTCTTGAATTAGTCTCTAAACTACCACCTACTTAATATATAATGAATCAAAACCCAATCGACGTTCAACATTACAGTATGTGAATGGCAAACCAAACTGGAAAATATCGTTGAAGATTATACAATAGAAGTAAAAATATATCGCAGACATGTAGTTGTCACTGACATAATTGTGTATTCGGCGTCCACTGTTATTGCAGGAACCAGCGTATTGCTATCAACAATAACAATGACATCGCCAGCAGTTGTAACAATTTATGTTTCAGCTGCAACAACAATTGCTGATATTTTTAGTATCATCGCAAGAAAGGTAGCTACGTGAACAAATACAAAGTTGCATGAGTATACAATAAAACTGCACGCGGCGATGTTAGCATACTCCAAATTATCATCGTTGATTTCATCATATCTCGGTGATGGAATAATATCAGATAACGAGTTCACAGAAATAATTAAGATTTACAACGATGAATTTGATGAAAAAAAGAGAAAACTCTGTTCAATACCTGGATTTAGAAATGATGAAGCGAGATCAAATAGAAAGAGGGACGGGAATTAGAATAAAGATTTTAGAATAATAATGTCGTCAACGCAAGAACTACTACATCAGATCGTGACTAATACAACACCGTTGAAAACAACGATGATATCAGCAAGCTCAACCAATCCTAAGTTCAGCGTTAGCTTTCCAACTGCAATTCCAGCCAAAGAAATAGCGCTAGCATAATTACGAGTTTATTATAGTTGGCCAAATATTAGATCAAAATCATTCGGTGGATTACAAGTAAATAATTCACTGGTATTTGCAAATAAGAATAAACCCGATGGAACCCCCGATTGGCAAGGTGAGTATACCTAAGGGTAGTTATCAAATCGAACAGATCAATGAGGAATTCCCGCGCAGGATTAAATCTATTACAGGCAAGGAGTCTAAAATAGCCATTACTGTGCATGAACCAACGATGTCGGCGGATATTGAGATAAATTCACTCGATTATGCTGTTGACATATATCAGTCATCGAGCAGAACTGTATTAGGCTGGCCAGAAGCGCCGCCGGTTTATCAAGGACCGGCAGAGCCAAAGAAAGACGAATTTTTTACAAGAAATACTTCGATTTTTTAAATTTTTTTTTACAAGAAAACAAGTATTTACAAGGTATCCAGAATATCGAAAAAATCATCCATGGAGGTATTCTGACCAAAATTTACAATTTATTACTCAAGACCGTGAAAATATTCCGGATATAAAAGAATATTTAACTATTACTCACCAAGATAATACTGAAAGTGTTCATACAGTACTTATTAAAGCATTTCAATTAATTTTGAGTTTACTCAGACACTCACCGATATAAAAAATTTGTTTTCTGACTTAGCACAACACTACAGCGATGAAATAAAACAAGATTATTGAAACTATTCAACATCTGAACCAGGTCCATTCAGACCTAATATAAGTTAATAAAGTTATCATTGAAAATGTAAAATCCGATGATAATTTACGAGATCTGTATTTGAGACATTATGGAAGAGCAATTAATTTAGATGATGAACACTTACTTTTACCTGATCTTCACATCGAGACAGGACAGGCAATCGGTGACATCATTGACAATAAGTTTCCAAAAGTTGTTGCCGCATGGAGAAAAATAAACCTACCACCAGGTATACTCAAACACAACAACGATCCATACGGTGGAGGTCGTCATATTTCGCCTGGCATTGTAAATATAACATCAACGATCGTTGTCAACCTTGTATGTGATATAATTGATGGAAGTTATCAAGTAGACCTTGAAAAATCCAGTCAGGCCCAGCAGGGATACATCTTATACACGTTTACTCCGCAAGTGCCTCCTGGATACTTAAATGTATCAGACCCAATTAATCCTGTTTATCAGCGATGTCATAATCCGCTATTATCAAGGATACATTTCAAACTTATTGACCAAACCGGACATTTGTTGGATCTGCGAGAAGCATCATTGGATATAAATTTGTATGTAAGATCATAGACCTTCATCGTAGAGCTAGATCTAGGATTTTGTAAAACAAAAAACATCTGTCAAATAATTACTTATGTACCAACACGTGAGAGGTTTTATATATACTCAAAAGTGCCGTTGAGACTATCCACGTTTGACAGAGTCAAAGCAGAAAAATATAATTATTGATGAACGCAGGAACAGTTACATGAACTGAAACGAGAACATATTATTGCGATTGTTTGTGATCTGAATTATGCACACCCTTGCATTAAATTTGATAAACTTAAAAAAAATTAGAATAAATATCCTGATTCAGAATAAAAATAAATATTATCAGAATAAATCTGATTCTGAATAAATATTATATCTGATTCTGAATAAATATTATTATCAGAATGAATATAATCTGATTCAGAATAAATATTATAATTTGAATCTGAGTAAATAGTATAATCTGAATAAATCTGATTCTGAGTAAATATTATTGTCAGAATTAATCTGATTCTGAATAAATATTATTATCAGAATTAACCTGATTCTGAATAAATATTATTATCAGAATAAATCTGATTCTGAATAAATATTATTATCAAAATAAAAATAAATATTATTATCCGAATAAAACTAAATATTATTATCAGAATAAATATAATCTGATTCAGAATAAATGTTATCAGAATAAATATAATCTGATTTAGAATAAATATTATCAGAATAAATATTATAATCTGATTCTGAATAAATATTATTATCAAAATAAAAATAAATATTATCAGAATAAATATAATCTGATTCAGAATAAATATTATTATCAGAATAAATATTATAATCTGATTCTGAATAAATATTATCAGAATAAATATTATTATCAAAATAAATATTATCTGATTCTGAATAAATATTATCAGAATTAATATTATAATCTGATTCTGAACAATTATTATCAGAATAAATATAATCTGATTCAGAATAAATATTATAATCTGATTCTGAATAAATATTATTATCAGAATAAATATTATTATCAGATTAAATATTATCTGATTCTGAATAAATATTATAATCTGAATCTGAGTAAATATTGTAATCTGAACAAATATTATAATCTGTATAAATTTTATAATCTGATTCTGAATAAATATTACGATCTGATTCTGGGTAAATATTATAATCTGATTACGAATAAATATTATAATCTGATTGTGAATAAATATTATAATCTGATTCTGAATAAATATTATTATCAGAATAAAAAATAAATATAATCTGATTCTGAATAAATATTATTATCAGAATAAAAAATAAATATAATCTGATTCTGAATAAATATTATTATCAGAATAAATATAATCTGATTCAGAATAAATATTATTATCAGAATAAATATAATCTGATTCAGAATAAATATTATTATTAGAATAAATATAATCTCATTTCGAATAAATATTATAATCTGATTCTGAATAAATATTATAATCTGATTGTGAATAAACATTATAATCTGAATCTGAGTAAATATTATAATCTGAATAAATATTTTAATCTGAATATATATTATAATCTGATTCTGAATAAGTATTATGATCTGATTCTGAATAAGTATTATGATCTTATTCTGAGTAAATGTTATAATCTGATTCAGGATAAATATTATTATCAGAATAAATATAATCTGATTCAGAATAAATATTATTATCAGAATAAATATAATCTAATTGAGGATAAATATTATTATCAGAATAAATATTTTCTGAATCTGAGTAAATATTATAACACTGATTCTGAATAAATATTATAATCTGATTCAGAATAAATATTATAATCAGAAAAAATATAATCTGATTCTGAATAAATATTTTAAGAATAAAAATAAATAAATGTTTTTTTTTTTTTACTATAGTCAGAAATGAATTATTCAGACAGAGTCAACGGTTTCATACTTTCACTTTGTTTAGCTATTACAATCACTTTCACTTTCATAATCCGTTAATACTTTCACTTTGTTTAGCTGTTACCACAGTCACTGGTGACAGTGCTTTCACTTTCATGATCAGACTTAATCTTTCTCAACTGTCTGACGCGAATATTCACGATCTTTTTTTTTTTTTTGGTATTCGTGAGATAATATTGATCTAATTTTCTCTATCGCTTGTGCGAGTGGAACAAATTCTTTAACTTGTGTGTCATTGACTGTTGCCAAGGATTGTAACATAGATTGCTGAATAGACTTTATGAATCTGTAATCAACTGGTAATGTATATCTATTTTCGAATCTTCGTTATTGTAATGATTCAAAATCAAAAATAATTTTTCCAGGATTAAGTTGATCAGAAATTTTTAAACCCTCAGGTTGTAATTTTTGAATTGCAGAAATGATAACATTAATATTTTCGTAATTCATTATATTATACAACAAATATTTATTTAAAATAAAAATATATTTACACAACACAACACATATTATATTTACAGTATATATATCTTAATTCTATGGACAGCACATACATATAAATTTAACTGTATAATCTATATATATATATCTTAATTCTATGGACAGAACATACATATAAACTTAACTATATAATCTTAGCTCCATGGGCGGCACATATATATAAACTCAACTACGTAATCTTAATTCTATGGACGGCACATACATATAAACTTAACTATATAATCTTAATTCTATGCACGGCACACACATACAAACGGGGCCTCTCTACGTTCAACAGATTTCTGCACACCCTCCCCCATAATCAACCTCGGGAAGTGCAAAAGTACACCCACCACGTGGTGACATGGCGGGAGGGTGTATTTTTCTCTGTAGAATATCGAGCAATTGGGCGGACCCCAACAACGATACAGGTTGTATTCCTTACAAGCTGACTAATACTTGGAAATCCAAAAGTAGCTTACACAACGGGGTGGCTTATTCGCTGTTTGAATTTTTCTTTTTTTCTTAATTATTATCCATGACAAAATCTGAAGAAAGCAAGAAACCTGACAAAATTATAAAAACAAAGATAATCTTTCTTTAAAAAACAGCAAAAAATATTATTCATCAGTAAATAAAAATACAAGCTCTATCATTACGTAACAGAGTTATCTCGCTTCGTCTTGCAAGACAACTACAACAAAATTCAAAAGTATTTTCTTGTTTTTATGAATTTATCAGGGACGAAGTCAAAAGGTGTAACTATCCTACGAATTTGCACTATTACAAATTATACTGCTCCACTGACAGACAGTTAAATTACTGAATATAACAGTTACTGAATATGACACAAAAATAATAATCGCGGCAGTCATGTAATATTACGCAGTAACAAGCATGGCAACTGCTTAATTACTCTACCAGAGAGATATTTGCTTAAGGGAGTTATCTCCCTTCGTGTGTGTAATGCTGAAATGTTTTTTTGTTTATATTTCTTTGAATATGCCGATTTGCATATTTTATCAGCGACATGTTGCACCGAAGGTGTGACAATATCAAAATATTTTCCAGCTGCATTCATTGATTGAAATATTATTTCTTCGCCAGTCTCCATATTCAGAGATTTAATAGCTTTTGCGCGATTATTACCACTGCCAGCATTTCCAAATTTGCAATTTTGACTGTGTAACAGCCCGTAAACTATATAAAGAATTATCCTTTGGATCTGAATTAATAAGATCAATCACCTGACTTTTTCGATTATTCCATGAAAACATTCGTAGACAAACCTATGATAAAGATATCTTTTTTCCAACAGTAAATCTAAGATGACCAACATTTTCAACAGTACCGACTGTTTTTTTTAATTGACAGTGCCTAATTACACCATCACGAGATGCTTCATAATTCTTGATGAAGGGATGTGTTACAAATTCATTTTGCTCCATTAATATAATATTATTTGTCTAAATTATTATTTTGAAAATCTGGCTAGATAGTCTTCTGTGTTTCTTATGGGAGATTCATTACAGACGCCATCAGCGTTATTTTTTTTAAATAATATCGTTTCAGTTCTCTGTATTTTTTACCACCGCATTGCAAACACAACTGAGTTTCTTCTCTAACCCCAACACTACATTGTAAACATGGTTTTGGTCCTATACTCTCTTGACGAACACTTTGCATGTGATATCCACAGAATTCATTTACGCAAGCTTTGTTACAAGGAACTGAAGAACCGATCATAAACCACTTGCATTTATTCTTTGTTTGAATCATTATATATATATATATATATATATATATATATATATATATATATATATATATATATATATATTAATCTTCAATATAAATATATATTTGCCTTAATTATACTATGGAGGAATTTACGAGATTATCTGCGATTAAGCCCTCTAAAGCCAGATTTGACTTTGACAGAATAACCCCTAAATTGCCGAGGCGAACTCTGATTGATTTAACGAATAAGACTTTAATAAATCGTATCCGTGAAGCCAAGAGAGAATTTCGCAATGATGGCGCGGCTTATGTGTGGTCAACATTCAGTATTATGTAAGACGTCAATGCACAATTAATGACAAGCGAGCAGCGACGATTATTAGTTATCTTGATGTCCTACGAACTCACGAATAATAATATATATTTAGAATAAAATTTATTACGGAAGTAGACGACACCTGGATTATCCGTGACAAACATGACCCTGTTCTAGCACATCACGCTGGAAATATTGTCACGTTAAATAAAATTCAAAATCAGGAATACTGACTGGAATTGATAGACCATATTATGAGCAAAAAAGATCCTGTGACGGCAGTTGTTTATGCGATACATCCGCTGAATGATAAACCTAGTGTTAATGACCTCCTGCCGATGAAAATTTCTCGCTTGAATAGTGTTGCTGAGCGAGTTACAAAACACTTCATAAACGCGATGCGTGGA
>JAECUM010010309.1:0-23690 GCA_016617855.1 Megalonaias nervosa | reverse complement strand
CTCTGGGCTAAGAGAGCTTCGATGCGATAGATCTCTAGAGTAGTCAATGGATGGCGGGAATGATCACGCAAGCCTTTATACCACTCATGCAACACTGCTTCTTCCGAGATGAAACCCCAAGCGTCGTCCAGATACTCGTCCAATTTTTCTTCTTGACACATCATCAGACATTTATCCTGTTGAATTTGCCTGGGATGATCGTTTTGACATCGATAACAATCTTTCTTGGTCAATTCCGTAATTTTATCCGCCAGGTGTTTGGCAAAACAGGACACTAAATGTTGTTCTTGTTCTGGCCATCTGGATATGACCACCACGTCCTCTTCGTCTTTGTCTCGGGGTTCTGCTTCCACGGTATTGTCCCATTACATTTTCAAAGATTCTCCACTATTCAAAGTGGGATAAGAGTCTTCCGTAGTTTCTAATAATCTAGAATGACTTCTCTCAAACTGTTGATTTATATGGTATTATCGAATTCGGCATGCAAGATAACGTTCACCGTCTCGGTGAGAGCTTCTGCAAACTGAAGTTTCACACGCAGTTGACCGGATTTTATAGGGTGGAAATGTCCCTTGTCGCTGCCTTGGTATGGAGTGAAATCAAAGGCCCACAAAGAGTAACCCTTTACATAATCTTCGTACGAAATGCCGTGACTGGTGTTGGTTCCTAGATGTCCGGTAGCTTCGTACAGGGACAAGTACGATCTCAAGTAATTCTTCTGGGTAAAGTTAGGTTCGAAGGGTCTGGTACAAAGGGTCTTGCCATCGCGACTGACTTCAATCTTGGACACTCTGTAGCGCTTAAACTGAAAGGATTTTGATCGTGGGCTCAGTTGAGGGCTGCATTGCTCACGATACCAACGATTAAACGTTTGGGTAACTGTCCTTGGAACAGATGATCTTCGATCTTGGATCGGAGTCAAGCAGCAATGGTGAAAGTTTTCACTTCTACGCGTCGTATTGGATACTTGGCGGTTGTTCTGCTCAACGTGTAACTGATGCCGTTTCCCGCTTTAGGTAATACTTCAACGCGACGCACGTAAAGTCTGGCTTCTTTGATGATGGTTTTGTACTCGTTGGCCTCGGCCATCAAATGGAAAGCGACACTGCTGCGATTCAGTCTCAGGCGGATATCCACTCCGTTCAGCAAATATTTGTCTTGCAACCACATGTCCAAATGCAAACGATCCATCAGTTCTAAACTACGTCCTTGCAGGATTTTCTTTCGACGGTCGTTAAAGCCCACATTATGAGGATCATCATCTGCTGTCAGGGTTGTGTCGTTAAACTTGTCCTCACCTGCGGTGTCAAGCTTCCAAACCACGCAAGCATCCAGATGAGTGTTCTTGGCCTCTTTTCCGTACGTCAAGAGATTTTCCAGGTACGCTCGGTAAGGGTAAATATGCATGCTACTGCTGACCAGTTTGTTATTCAAGTACAAATCAACTTCGCTGAACAAGGAATGCATGAAATTCTTGAAGGGAGCTACTCTAGCATAGGCTCCCGGATTGGTGTTGTCCGTTTTCATCACTTTCAGTTTCAGTTTCAGTTTCAAGGCATGCAATCCCCATTTCACCATTGGTTTCAAAACGGGAGCCACTGAACGAAAGGCTGATTTCAGCATATCTTCTAAACCATGTCCTCGTTTTCGGGCGACTCCTTGGTACACAGGATACATGACTTACAAGGGGTTAGAGTAATCGTTTTCGAAAATGGAGTTTCACTGTGACTTTTCCTTTGGTGAATGAAATATTATGTCCCAGATCTCCTTGTATAGTATTGTTGACAGTGTCGAAATACGACATACTGACGGGTAAATAGTGAGGATGTACAAATTCACGGTGAACGTGATAGGTGTTTCCACCTTCCTTGTCAGCGTTCGTGGCAGAATCCACATTGAAAGGAATGACACGCAGTAACGGTACGGAGGTGTGTCCCACCTCATTGCACTCCACCACATCGGAGTAGACAAAGATCAAATTCAGTCCTTGGTTCATTTCTTCAGGGAATCGAAAATATTTCGCAAAATCCAAGTTGCCGGTGATGGCTGCTATTTCGTTTTTAATCTTGATCAACTTGGGGTCTCCACCCAAAGTGTCATACAATTCAGGACAAAATGTAATGGCCAATGCTTTGCCCTCTGAAACTTTAAACAGTAGGCGACGAGCTATTTTATGGTACTCAAGGGTGACACCTTTTCTGGTTTTCTCCAGGACTTTGCCAAACACGACATTGAACATGGTAGCAATTACGTTCACCAAATGTTGACCGCTAAAATAAAAGCCTGCAGGAATGGTCAAGAGATAGGTGAACCGTTTAGTTTTGGGGTCTTGTGATTTCATAGTCACCTGTAGTGATGCGTTCATCCAAGTTTTGTTGCACTTGCTCGTAATGAACTTCCACCGTAAAAGTGTATTAATTTATAAGGATATTTAGGATTTGTGAAGGTGAACCATTTCCACCAAAGCGATTTCCCAATGGGCTACGTGATCCAATTGGATGACTTGAGGTAATTTGGCCGTGAAAAAAGGTATTGTGGGGAAACACGCCCATGGAACTATCACTGGGTAGCGTGAAGTAAAATTGGTTGTTCATAATTCCAGAGTTCTAGTGTCCGCTGGGTCGCTGCAGGTCAGAGAAGTGTCTAAAAGAGGATTGTTGTTAGAATAGTGACTGTCGGAATGGGGACTGACGTAGGATGCAAGGCTCCCGTTGTTCCCGTTAGAGGAATATTTCAGGGAAGGATTGGGAAGAAAGTAACCGATGCAGCTGCAGAGTTAAATGGTCCACAATTGTTTGTCTCCTTGTTGCAAACTCAAATTGGCAATGGCAGCACCGATGACACAATACACCATAAAGATTTGGCAGAAAAAGACGATTTGCGTTTTATGCACAAGTTCTCCACACCACACCCACAAGATTGCTTTTGTAGATCTTGCAGAGAAGAACTGGGGCACTGAGTGGTCACTGCAGTAGCTGAGGCTGTGTTGAGAGGCATTATGGTCACCTCTTTTTATAGTCGATAATTTGCGAAGCGTCGATCCAAGATTCAAAACTCGGCGGATATCCTTTCCAATGTACTTTGACATCCTTGACACGACGTTGTCTCACTTTTCGGGTTCTCCGTTCGAGAATGCTTTCGATCTCGTACTCTTCGTCTTCTTGTTTAGTCGCACATTGTAACTCGGGCAAGGAAAACTTTCCTTTTAACACTCCCCCGTTCATGTCTTCCAATTTATGGAATGCAGGATGACGGCCCACGCACTCGTTCAGTGACACGAAACAATTCGGTGGTCCAGTTGGGTAAGTAACCTTTGTCGAAAGTGCGTTTCGTTTTGCCAATGCGCACCCAATCTCCTGCAGCCAGCACTCTACCTTTCTTGGGGACAGTCGGGGACGTACTAAACAGATTCCCGAAGACGGTCACTTCGATGTCGGGAGTCACTTCTGTCGAAGGAGGAATGGACATCATCTTTTAACCGTTGCTTTAAGTTCTTCTCGTTGGGGTATAGGGGATGGGGTCAACAACGACGCTGCAATCTTACTAGGGATGGGAGCTGCTGACGGTGTTTGAAAGACTTCTCGTACCTCTTCTTCCTCAGGCATCCGTGGGGTTGTATCTGTCTTGACCGTTGGAGGTGGTGGTGGTGGACTTTCATCAGAGTCTTAAAATCTTTCAGAGTTGGTAGAGCTGTTTCGTCTAATGCTTTCTGGTGAAAGAGTTACAGTCGTTGCAACAGTTGACCGTACCGTTGAGAATTTTCCGTTTCTGAGAAATCACTGCGATCCATCAACGATTCCAATTCGTGTTGTGACTGGTACATCTCGGTCAAATGAGGATTGGGAGGTAAATGCGGGGTTCGTTGTTCTTGCCAACGATGGTATTCCATTCATCGTTTGTAAGGCACTAAAGCCAGTTTTCGTCCTTCCATCGGATTTCAATGGTCACGTCTGAGATCTTTTGACTCCAAAGGTCCCTTTTATCTTCTTGACCCTTTTATCTTGTAGCTATGGTGGGTAAAACACTTCCCAACATACCCAACATGGGTCCCGCTATTAATTTGGTAAGAAATGGCAACAGGGGGGAAATTCCTCCGCGTTGCACTAACATCTTTTTCTTTTGGACCATTTGGCGAAGAACGTGTCGATGCTTGGCAAAGCATTCTTTCTGATGTTTAGACAAAGGTATCGTTCCTTTCAATACATTCAGACAACGTTCGCACACGGTATCGATGATGTGTTTGGAGACTGTTTGAATGAGTTGTTTTCGTATGGGTGGAGAAGCTTTGGACAGGAAGGACAACATGTCCCAATGTTTGGCTAACGTGACCCAATATTTGGCTAAATGAGGAGGCAGTTCTTTCCTTTTCTTTCCTTTGGGGGTAGAAGAAGGATTTCTTTTGTGGGGTGACATCTTTGTTTTGTTTGTTGATTGGTTCCGGGGCACACACCAAAAATACGCTAACGTCGATGACTTGGTACACGTCCTTTTATCCTTCTTTGGACTATCGCTTCGTCAAAAAGGTGTCGATTTGTTTTCCAAAATCACCAAAGAATCCTCCTCTTTGGTGGCTCCTCTTTTCCTTTGGACGAGTGTGTCTTTTCAGGGGGTAACGTCGATATTTGGCTAAGCCCTTTTTCGGATGACGAGACTGCCCTTTTCTTTTTCCTTTTCCTTTCTGGACAGAAGAACGACGATGGTAGTGGTGTACACTTTCGTGAGAAGACATCTTTGGGCGATCAGGAGCACACACACACAAGCACACACACACACATACACACACATACAAATACACTGACGTCCATGGCGTAACACGCGTCCTTTTATCTTATTTTTTTATTTTTGATAAAAGTTATTGTTCAAACTTTATGACCATATTTTCTGTATCGCCAAAAATTCTCTCCTTTGTTTGCTTCTCCTTTTCTGGGGGTGACGTCGATGTTTGGCTAAGCGTTTTTTCTGATGACGAGACTGTCCTTTTCTTTTTCCTTTTCCTTTCTGGACAGGAGAACGACGATGGTAATGGTGTGCGCTTCTTCGAGGAGGCATCTTTGGGCGTTCAGGAGCACCAAACACTGATCCCTATTGTTTTTCTCAGGTCTTTCTTATACTGGAATGCGACACCACTGATTGTCGGCTCGTCGTATCATTTTCATGGCAGGCATCACACGTCGTTGAGGGGTTCGCAACGGACTCAATCGGGACAGTTCTTGCTTGGATAAATCCAGTAAACTCTTTAACATACCCGATCTCTCTTAGACTTTGATTTTAGGGGCAGGTACTTTGTGAGCAGCGGCCACTGCTGCTAGAGAGGAAGAGGGTGTCACCGCTGGAGGAGAAGTTCTTGGAGACGCGGGATTCCAATTTTTCATCAAATTAGGAGAGACACGTGTCAAATCGGGTTTGACAGGCATCACCAGCAACGGAGAAGTGGAAGAAGCTGAGGCTACTGGAGACGCGGTCACCGTTACTGCATGTCGTGGCTTGTGAATGTAAGGTTGTGTCCTGGCTGCAGTGCCTCTCTTGTGGGTAGAAGCTGTTTTCTGTGGGCTTTTCTTTTTCTTTTTCTGAGGCTGTGACCTGGTCTTGACACAGTTACTCTTTTTCTTTTTCTTCCGGGTACGTTGGGGGGTGACTTTTTTCCTCGGGAAGAAGTTTTGGAGCATTGGGATCCCATTTTAAAAGGGAGCGAATGATGACACTTCCTAGAGAACCGCTACCTCCAAGTTTCAAAATGATTTGCTTCTTGGTTTGAGTGTCGATGCGAGGATCGGCCAGTTGCGTCAAGGCTACTTAGTTTCTGTCAAAAAAGGCGTTTGGTTTGATGTGGAATGTGAATGATGCTTTGCAGTAATTGACGTGCTGTCACCGTAAACCATTGTAAGACTTCTCTGAGACTGGCTTCTAAGACACGAGCACGTATTTGCGAATTTTTTCGCCACTGATGCCGTACAAGGCACGAATCAGTTTGACGGGAAGATGAGACTGAAGGTACATCATGTTGACGATGTGTGAGACAGACCCAAAGTGACCGAGGTTTTTTATAGACTTTTGTTGGTTGTTGTTGTTGTTGTTGTTGTTAAGTCGACGACGGGGACGTGTACACGACAGGCCCTCCGTCTTGGCACCAGTTGTGAAACAGATGGGTACGAAATCGCAAATAATCTGGGGTGGTGGGTTTTAAATCCACGAGTAAATAGGCGTGTGAAGTTTGAGTGGCATCGTCGTACGCATGAGTCAGCTACGTGCGATTTATCTCTAGGACTTTTAAACAAGAGCACGTAATGAGCATTGAGACTGATGATGCGATGGGCTTTACTTTGTTGAAACAAATTTTGGGTAATGTAAATGACACTGGCATTACGATGATGCCCTTTGTGCGTAAACCAGCGTTTAATTTCTTCGTCTTCTCCTAACATGTCGTCGAAGATGACCAGATGTGTTTGACTGGGGTCAGACACGATCCCGTCGTCTTTGCCAGGAATGTCTTCCACAAACACGATGGAATTGCCTTGACTTTCTCGCAGAAGGCTGTACGCCGATTGCCACTATTTGTAACACCACACGATCCGTTGAAGTGGACGATGGATGAAATGATGTTTATATTCGATCAAACGTTTGACAAATTCTGTTTTGCCTGAACCGCTGGGTCCAGCAATGAGCATGTTAAAGGGATGGCGAAGATACAAGGCCTCCCAGCTGGCACGATCTAAGTGTTCGTCGATGACTTTGAAAGTGGAGGAAAAGGAAGCAGAGGCAGTAGAGGTAGCCATAGTAGTGCAGGGAATGTCACTTTTGACAGGAAGACAGACAAGACAAGAGTTTTTATACTTTTTTCAGGAGATTTTATTGCAATCTTTAATTATGAACAATACAAAAGACAAACGTACATGAAAGCCAAATGGTTAAGTACATGAATAAAACACACATCACAACGATTAAAGTGGAATATAAACAAGTCTCCGTACAATATGTTTGGTGACCATGATGTGGTGTCCTAGGGAGAGTGTGTAATGTTCTTAGAGTCTCTACAATGGGCACAGTCACACAGGATTCCTCCTGGAATGGCCTTTCGGGGATGACAATGACGGTCCTGTCGTGAAGGGAGTGGTTTTCCTCGGTGATGGGTTCTTCCTCTGGTACTGTCACTAACACTGGTTTAAGAGTTACTTTTTTCACTGAACGTTTGAAGTTAGGATTACAAATCTTGGGCATAGTGTGCCACTTCTTTTGTCCAAGCCTCGAAGCCCAAACCTTCCATCACGTACATCTTTCCATTGAGGGTGTAAGTCACAAGCTACACACACATCGTCGTACACATCTTCAGTGCCTTAAAGTTGTCGAATCTTTTTTTCTCGTAGAGGTAGAGAAGTATCGAGACGAAAGCGCAAGGCTTTTAACAGAATGAATCTCTCGTGTACATTTAGAGGAACCACTTTCATGTTTTGAGTGGTATGTACTGTTCGTAAAGAGTCCACAAGGAATCGGCTGGTAAACGAAATCCCAGAAAGCAAGTCACTAAGACACACACCATACGTCGACTCCAATTCAATGGACACAGTTCTCGTAAAATGCGATGGTAATCCTCCACCGTTTGACTACTGTCATTGATTTGCTTCAACGGAATCTGTTGTATCACGAATAATAAAGGTCGTGGCATGGTAGTCCGTTTTATACCCTCTTTTTTGTCGGAAGTAATAAATGTACTTTTTGCACAGAGCTAATCGTACCTAAGTAGCGAATCCAAATTTTAGTCACTAGTTCTCACACTACACACCGCAAAGAATTTTCCTCTACAGACAAAATTTGGTAGCGTAAAAGATTTTGGTACTCCTCTAACTCTTCCTCTGGAATTCGTTGTAGCATGGCCGCCTTGTAAATAGAAGGAAGAGTGACAACCAAAGTCTTCTGGTTCTCGTCCAGCTGAACAATGTCTGACCATTGGAACGCTTTCACATGAATCAATCCTCGTATAGCATTCAGGTACCAGTGGTTTAAACATCTGTGACGTAACGGATGCAATTGTTCTTTGCATTTCACTTGTATTTTGACTAACTCTCGGTAAATGCATTCTCTTAACTCCACAGGCAAGCCACGAATATTCTCTTTTAAAGTATTTATGACCATGTCAATCAAAACCGTCTCCTAGAGCGAAAGTGACGGACGTAGTGGGTAATTTCAGGCCACTGCCATTCCAGGAAACGGTCAAGAATGGTAATAAAATCTTCTGATGTAAACGATCTAAAGCGGAATATTCGGAAGAACGCACAACTGATCCAGAGAAATCTGACTTGTTTGTTGACTTTTGTCAATTTCCTCTTGTGAATTTCTCGACATAAAAGTTCCTCAGTCACCAATTGAGATTTTGTTCTTTCAAGTCCCTGCCAAATTTCATTGTAGATCGTACTTGCAATTCGTTTGGTAGTCTTTAAATATGTTTTTTTAATGAGTTTTAAATACTTGTCTAGGTGTTGTCCAACGTTTGACTGCTAGACAAGCTGCTTTCTTAAACGACATGGTTTGCCACTTCAATGACGAGGTCCCACTAAAGGTAGGTAGTGACAGTGAGGAGACCATCGAGCATGTTCCAGGTAAGAGGACTCTTTCTTCTCCCACTCGTGAAGTGACACACCGCAACTGAAGCACTTGACTTTATTCCCTTCGCCCAAGTAGATAAATCCGGCTCTGGCTAATTCTTCGGTAGGAGGTCCTCCCAGATATTTTGGCCATTTTCCTCGGAAGGTTTGGAATTGACTTTCAAAGTCAAATTCAGGCAATCGCACAGGGAACGAATATTCGTTTTTCACAAGTTCATTTCGATGAGGGTACGGTCAAATCCGCAGGAGTTTGCTAAAGGTTGGATGACATCCGTAGGGTGGTAGCCGCATGGTTTCACGATGACACCCACCATGAAAACCAGTAAAGTGTCCACCATAACGAGTGACATCGCTTTCTCATCCGTCAGGTTTGACACGCACAGCATCACTTTCCATGGTAGGTATGGTAGTAGTAGTCACAGCAAAGTTCCCATGATGTCATGCTGAAGTAGTCATAGAAAGTTCCCATGATGCGATACTGAATCGCTGAGGTCATCGCAAGGCACAGCATCGCACTCCACTTGAGAATCACCGAACTTGAACGGTGTGGTCTGTTTGTTAGCATTCATTTTTCTCGCGTGGTGTTGTTAGTCACAATGAACTATCGGTCTTGGACGTTGTCCTTTTTTATATACTGACCAATATCGACGTGAATGTACGGTAAAGTGAAGTGGTTGGGAAGCCGAACTAGCTTCTAGTACACGATCTGATAGACTTTTCCAAGGGTCGACTGACAATTTGGTGTGTGGGTAAACGTACAATCTTGTGAGGTTCGTAGGTGGTCACTTTAAAATCTCCATCCTGTTCAGACTGGAAGGTTTCTTTCAATATGCCAAAGTTCAATACTCGACCGGTGCGAAAATGAGAGTCAATCCTTTCACTTTACACTCCGTGTGCACTTCTCCTTGGGGGTCACGGTATTCGTAGCCATAATTATTACGACCTCCACTAGCAAAACTTAAAATCTTGTCGTCGGGGTGCTCGTCCGTCCAGGCTCCTAAACGGTCTCCTTCGATGACAGGGTGACAGTGACTCAGGCGATCAATGTAGATGCAACTGTCCGTGTCAAAATACAGTACACGATCTCCTAATTGGTGCAACGCTTCGTACAATTGTAAGCGAGCTTGGGCTGTCACGTAGGCCGCAAAGATGACATTTCCAAATTCGTAGGCTTCTACAAAGTCCAGTTCTTCTTCGTAATTGACTAAGATTAAGTCCTCACGAAGGACGTCCTCGTGTTTCATGTATTTACTTTTGTCGTGAATCATCTGGAAGTAGCGGGAAGGTTCTGTCAAATTCTCCGTCTTTGGCAAACATGGTCGTTGTGCCATTTTGCCCCACAAACAATTTAACATCACTTTGGCAAACGATCGCCTTCCTTCGTTTTTCACCACGTGGTCTAAAGTGATGCCTTCCTGTTCCCAGTATTTCTCTTTGAATTTCGTTTGGTCTTCGGGAGTGTGGTACCAGGAAGGATAGCCGCTGGCTTCTTGTTCCACTTTCAAAAAGCATCCACGTAGTCTGCGAAAATACCTTTCTGAGTCTCGTCACCCTTGTGATTTTTTTCTGTCTTGGGAAAGTGGTAAATTTCGTACACTTCTAACAGTTGGTTTCCCAGGTCCAGAGTTTTGAACAATTCTACGCTGACCCACGTTCCTGTCAAGGCGCGTTCTTCCTGGCTGTGCTGACAAGGTTGGTCTTGGTTGCACGTTTCGGCACAAGTACGACACCAGGGAAACATCAGTTTTCCTTGGCAATGGTGAGGTAAAAGGAGATGGTACAAGTCCGTGGGAGGCAAGACTTTGAACTTAATCAATCCTTCGTATTGTCGAATGTTGTCCAGGTCGATATGTTCCGTCAGCAATTGCGGGTGCCCTGCTGAAAAGTGACAATATTTGCACACGTAAGGATACAGCGAACACACGTCCAAGTATTTGATTTCTTCTCCTTTCTCCTCGTCGACATGGTACAGCAAACAGGTGGCATTCGTTCGTCCTCCATACACGCTGTCCCGGGAGTTCAGAGGCTTCACCAGCTTGTAACTTTCCACGATTCTTTTAAACTCGGGATCGGTTTTCAAACGGTGATCGTACTCGTGTTCCCACATTTCCACCACTTGGTATCCTTGCTGTTCTAACTTCAATCGACGCTAACAAGTAGCGTGGTACAAGTCTTCCATGGTCCGTTGTAAAAACTGAGTTTTAGTGGCACGTTGAGGGCAACGATGGGATATCCGTGAAATAAGCACCCGTAAAACTCGTACACGATCTTGGGGTTTTCTAAGTCCCAGCCATCCACCGACTACGTTCCGATGGTCTTTTCGCATCCTCCGTTGCGGACATGTTGGATCCATTTGTCTTCCTTGTCGTACAAGTACTGTAACCCGCGTAGGGCTTTGACCGAGTATTGACGTTTGACAAAATTGGTTGTTAGAGGGCGGATGACAGCCAGGGTGTTTTGGGGCATGAATTGTTGGCGGGACACTAAGGACCACACTTTCGCAATGGTGCAGGCTTCTTTCAAAGGACCGATTCCTCCGTGCTCCATGGATAATTCTTGAAATTTTCCAGAGCAACGCAGTAAAATGTCCACGTCGGAACGACAATACTTTAACATTTCTTCCTGAATGTCAAAGGGGTCCGAGGCGTGAGTGTGGTACCCAGCGTAGAAAGCTTCTCGTTGTTCGGTATGCATGTTGTCGGGGTCGTGGTTGCGAGCCTCAGACAAATGGGGTAGAAAGGCGTGTTAATTGGCTTCGGTATTGAAAAAGTGCGGAAAAAAAGCCTTTATCCATTTCTGTCATTCCAAACGTTTTAGGCATTCGACTCAAAGGCATGGCCAAGTAACTCATCGAATCTTTAATCTGCACTTGTCCCACTTGCACGGAAATGATTTTGGTTCCGTTCAAAGTCACTTTAGGACGTTCGGTGCTTTGTTCCGTATAGTATCTGAGAAGAAAGTGCCCATCGCATCCCGGGAAATTGTGAGCCATCACCGTGGCATGGCAATGCCAATCTCCGTAACGTTCGATGTTCTCTTGACTCTACGTCTCGTCGAGGGGGTTTAAGATCCATTGCGCGAAATCGGGCAGCGTGTTCGGTCCCCTAACGATCTTTTCACGTCCTCCAGGAATCTTGCTACAGTGAGGGCAATAACTAAAGATAGGTTCTTGGATGCACTTCTCGCACGCTCGGTGAGCCACGCAGAAATTAAGAATGTGAATGCCAGTCTCTTGCATGCATTCGAAATCGGAAAACATGCAGATAAGCCGCAACAATACCAACAATAACTGGGTGAATTCAAGTTTGGTAATATAGATTTTCCTGTACAGGTTACGAAGGTCTTACTCAAAAAGTTTGAAGAACTCAACCCTGGTATTTCCGTTAACATGTATTATTGGAATAAAACTGCCTATGCGCTTGCACTTTCCACACATACAAAGCGAAACTACTGTTGCTTAACGATTCAAATCGTTCAGAATCCTGGTATCATTACGTATGGATAAAGAATCTTTGCAGGCTGCTTGGTCGACAAAATAAGTCCTATGAAAAATCTCCCTGTCGACGTTGTCTGGATTTATTCAACACGCAACTGCTGCTTCATGAACGTGACGTTTACTACAGTGGAATCAGTGAAAAATCACAGCGTGCTAAAATGCCAGAGTCTGGCAAAAACATTTTTTAAATCGCTATGGTACAGCGAAGACTGAACGTTTCTTTTATCATCTACGCGGACTCGAATGTTTTTGTGTTCCAGTTTTTCCAGAGGTTTCCAGTTTTTCCTGAGGTTTTAAGAAAAACAGTCTAGCTTGCGGAACAAATGTCATGCGGGTTTTTGTAATATTTTGTTAAAAGCGACGGGCAGACTGAGCGGCCAGTATGATATCACGTCCAAGGCTCTAGCGTCCCAAACATGCTAGAGGGTGTTCCTAAAATCGTTAGAAGGCACAACGAAATATATTATATTGCTATACGTCAGTATAAGCTCGAAACGACGCACTACCTTTCGTCACCGGGAATGACCTGGGAAGCATTTTTGCATAAAGTCCACGTCGAGCTGGATTTATTAATGGACATTGGCCAGCATCTGTTTGTAGAATATGGTATTCGAACTGGGATTTCTAAGGCAAGCAAGCAATACGCTAGAGTCAAGAATCTGCTAATAGACGGATACAACACCGCCGTCCTAAACAGTTACATTGTACCTTGCTATAGGAAAACTCCAATGAAGCAGGATATGCCAGTTAGCGGTTTTCAGCGAATTGATCCCACAATTGTGGATATACAAAACAGACTTGTTGGTACGATCATAACAGTGAAATCAGGTAGATTTACTAAGATGACCTGGAGTACCTGAATGAGTTTCACCACACCCATAACGATTATCCGCTGGTCCCTGACGCGTTGTTTGTGACACGCGTGTGGTTATCATCGTATCAAGACAAATCAGGACTCACGTTTACTAAATGTACCAAGCTTTTTCCGAACCTGAGAACTAAGAACAACAATGTAATACACGTACGTAACTTGCAGTTATTTCTGCTATTATGTATGCGTATACAAGGAATCCATTGGGTGCTCAGGTTTGGCCATAGTGCGTGTAAGGCTCCATACATAACGATGAACATGGATCTCGAGGACAAAGGCAACAAAGGTTTTGAAAAGGATTTCTATAAACTTGTGAACAATGGAGTGTTTGTGTAAGAATCCAAATGCAATATTACAGAATGTATTAAGCTTGTCCCGAATATTCTAACAGCAATTAAGTAGTCCACGTACGAAACCTGCAATTGTCTTTATAGCTGGGGATGCGTCTATTTAAAGTCCACCAAGTGTTACACTTTTGCCAGAACGCTTGGATGGCGACCTACAATGCAAATCTGTGTACTGCCGTGACCAAAGAGTTTGAAAGTGATTTCTTTAAATTTGTGAGCAACGCTGTGTTTGGAAAAACTACGGATAAGCTGCGAAAGAGAATCCGTGTTGTTAGGGACTGCAAACAAGATAAACTTCACCGGCTTTTTGCTGAAGAAGCGTTTGAGTCAAGCAAATTATTTTACCTCAGACTCATTGCTGTTCACAGCAAAAGCAAAAATAAAAACTGTTGACAAATCTAATTTATGTTGGAGTGCATGCGTTAGATCTGTTAAAGCTATTGATTTAGGAGCTCTATTACGACTCAAATAAACCACGGTACATTGACAACTTCAACATGATATACACGGATACTGACTCGTTGTTGATGCACATCACAAGCGATGACGTTTACGTCGACATGGCCGAACCATATTTGGTAGAAGAATGTGACACACGTGTTTATCCAAAAGCTGATTCATTGTTTGGTAATGACAATATAAAGATTGTTGGTAAATTCAACGATGGGTACTCTGGTAAGCCTATCGAAGAATACGTGGGTCGGCGCCTCAAAATGTACTAGACTGCTGGAGGGGCTGAAAGTTCCTGATGCGGCAACAACATTTAGAAGGCTAAAGGAGTAACCTGGGTATTGGTAGTTCCGAATCCCATGGAACAACTTCCAATTCTTTTCGCACAAATGTTCTGACTGGTGGGCGCCGTCTACTTGTTGGCGGTAACAGATGGTAACGTGTTGGATGCCTGGAAAATCACACGGTCCGAGATTGTACATGCATAAATGAATCATATCTGGTCAATGGGATGACGTTGCCGGTCGTCTAGCTCGCCCGTTGCATACAGATCCTGAACCAAATTGTTTCCTAGTGAGTCTAACATGACTAGTTATGAAACTGATTTATGGGTAACTGTGGCAGTCTTCTGCCAAATGTTCTCTGCGGGTTGTAATGCTGCAATAAACTCTGCGATGTCGTGTTAAACACTCGCGAGATCTCACTGCGATCCAAGATCGCTCTAGAGTGATCTCACTTCTAGTCAGAGATTGCTCTAGAGTGCGAGCAATCAGAGTACGGTTCATTACAAATTCTTGCGAGTAGTTATGTCCAAATAATCGTTGCGCAATTGTACAGTTAAATCATTCTACAACAGCTTGATCGAGATGTATCCCAACATGTCCAAGACGAATCAGCACCTTATATGTTGTTAACAACGCAGGGAAGGCTCTCAGAAATTTATTGCTAGAGCCCACTTTCAACACCAGCAGGCATGTTAGCGGCGAAAGTGTATATATACGTTTAAGTGCACCTGCGACACTTGCTGAATATATAGACATCAACGGTTCCGTTTACCTGTATCTGCTGGCAACACCTTCAATGGTTAATGCAAACTTGTATGTATGTACCCGTAGATAATAATGTGGAAGAAATAAACGGCCAGCCTAATGAACATCTTTGGGTGTCCTCATATTAGGTTATTTTGCCAGAGCGCTTGCTTGTCCATCTATGGTCGAGCAACCACGTGAGTGACTTTTTCCACGCTCGCTAAATCTTCAACAGTAGTTTGATCCTTCTAATACCGGTATTATTAGTATATGGCGGCCAGTTTAATATCCATGTTTGTTTGTTTATTATCAATATATTTTAGCTAAAATTCATGAACTTTGTTTACCACAGAATAGCGAGCTAGCGACCATTAAGAGCAATCTTAGCCTTCATGCCTCTTTTGATGATCCATCTGGTGATACTTTCTCCGACTGTAGGATTAATAGCGTTCAAGTCATGGATGATATATATATATATACCGCCTAGATGACGCACACGGATATCATTTGGTGCTTTGTACGTGAGATAATGTCAACGGCAACGACTTTTGTAATAAATATAATATTATTTGCTTCACAACAGAGGCAAGTTCTATCGACTGTGACGTGTTTGAACCAGTCTTATATTTCCAGTACGAGTTTTCATGCGGCATCGCACATAATATGAAGGCATGATTATGTTATACGGTAATTGATATTAAACATCTCATCACGAAAGAGTAATACATATAATGAATTTGTTACCGCGAGCCATGACGAAAGCGGAAAATTGAAGGACGTATACATACAAAGATACCAACATCCACCTAAAACACAACAAAAACCAGTAGAAAGCGTTCTTGGGGAGGAAAAGGTTCTATCTCAAAGACTACAATCTCATCTTTGAAGCCAGAATGATACGTTGCTTACTCGAGATTGCACTAGCGTCATTACTCGTGTACTACATTTGGTCTAATATCCGATAACGACCGACTGGTTGTCTCCCGCGAATAACGCGTTTGTGTTTTCTTCGGACGTTGGTGTCACCAGGAATGATATTGAATTATCACTGGCGCGTACGACATGGAATCGATCAATGAAGAGATTTCACGTATAATTTTGTTGGTAACCGGTAAAAATAAAATTTCATACGTTCACAATCAACTCTGCCATCTCGATCGATCTACTCAGTACGCGGTTGACATCACACGGTCGATAAGAACAATTCTTAGCATGAAGACCAAGGTGCTCAGGCTGAAAATCCTTGTTTATCTTAACCGGATTTAAAGAATGGTGACACTAATAAATGATAACTGGCATCTTGGTTTTTTAAACTAAATTTATCAACTGGCATACAAGCGCCGTTTGGCTATTAAAGGTCACCGGCCATACTCCAACATTTTTCTGTTTACATCAGATTTGCATTACATGATTAAAAGTAGTTATACTCACACAAAAAGAACAAAAAAATTATCAAGTGTAAAGAAGAAATAATAATTTAATTACTCGAAAAAGACATATACAACGCTGTTACTTCCCCTTAGCTACGATTTCCCACCTATAGAGGATGCCAACCGGAAATGACGTACATTTATCCCCACAAGACTAGGTACATGCTTCTTGTTGTCGAAAAATAAAATATTATAAGCTATGGATAGGGAACATTTAGATGAAACTACTGAAAACTAATTTATTGTTCGGCCTTATATCGATATGCGTGCGCGACTCACTAGATTTTGTCGCTTTCAAAACTGTTCCATTGTTTCAATTTATTTGAAAATTCCCGTTAACACAGGTAAAAATGAATCAATGCTGGCTTCCCTACGTCGGCCGACTTTATAAAAAAAAAAAGAATTCGGCACACTTAAAAGAATCCAAAGGAACCAAACTTGGCTTATTATGTCGGCCGACTTCATAAGAAAAAAATCGACACACTTAAAAGATACCAAAGTCAATTTCCGGGGTTGGTTTGCTTTGTAATAAAATAACCTTTGTATTTGATATCCTGTTGGTAAGTTTACTCGTTACCAGTTGTGTTTATCCATCACCCGGGCTTCTATTTGTCTGCTATATGTTATCATAATTGAGGTTTGCAGGGCAAATAGTATACATAACAATAACTTGCATTAATAATACTTTTGTAACCCATGCTAGCGAAAAGATTATCATTTGCACTCACAGTGAATGTATTTTAAAATAATTATTTATTTTTTTTTGCGAGATACCGTCGTATAGTTAACCTGGATACAATACAATTTTAGTCAGTTTTCACCTTGTAAACTTATTATGCGTGAATGGCAGGTGCATTCAAGCAATCGGGTGATATTTTCGTCTCTTCTGCGATTTTGTTATTTGACATACGGTAAGGATGCATACGCAATCCCGCATCCGCTATATATACGGAGTTCGTGGATATATTTTTTTTCTTTAATAAATTTCGCATGATGAAAAAAGAAGGAATAAATTATAACAACGCAAGGTTAGTTTCTTTCATTTTATTTTCAGATAAGTGTATGTTTATCAATTTTTGTACCGTGCAAGGGGGGGGGGGGAACAAATTCAACACAAGATTATTTCCTTTCTTTTTTGTATGGAATAATGGAGCAAATATGATTGACGATATTGACTAGTAATGACAAGCTTTTAATTTACGCGCGCAAACACTAAGACAACATGAAAAATAAAAACAATAAAATTAACTGGTAAGACTTCATATTGCAGCAACTATAACACTAACAAAATGCTCAACATTATTCTCTCTCTCTCTCTCTCTCTCTCTCTCTCTCTCTCTCTCTCTCTCTCTCTCTCTCTCTCTCTCTTGTGTAATCGAGTGTACATTATATGCAGCAATGTTACAACCTGAAGCCTAAAATTAAATATATTTGTTGTAATATCTCACGTACACCACCCTTAGAAAAATATATACGTATTCTGTAAAATATTATCTGTTAAGTATTATTGTTTTATAAATAAGTATTGATAATATGACCGGAAGACTTATATTGAGAATGTCGTGCAGATGCATATATTTTTTAGCATAAAAAATGTATATAAATATTTTAATTAGAACGAGGAAGATATGTCAGTTTGTGTTTTCTCTCATATATATGTACGCTACGAAGTATAATTACTTTCACTGAAAGAATATCAAGATAGTTTGTTTAAAAATTACTTTTTTTTCCTAAAACCTATTCCTAAAACGTATCTTACATAGTATCTACTTGTTGTTGAAGAAAAAGAACTTGTTCAAAGCATTGTTAAGTTGGGACGAATTGTCTTAGTTGGCCGAATTGTCTTTGGGCCAAATTGACTATATTCCGGCATAAATGATACAATTTTGCCATTCCCTCATCCAATTCGATCCCACAGCTTGAATCGACTTTTTTTCTGGTAAACGGGGTCTTTCGGAAAAAAAGAACCCTTTTTCTCATCATCACTCTTTTGGTTACATCCATATGCAACACAGTGCACCATATTTGCTGTACAAAAGCACAATCGTAAGATATATCACATAGATATTTACGTGGGGAAATTAAACACTTGAATGGCTAGGTTGAATAGAAGGGATAAATATACGTCATATCCGTTTATGGCACGCGGAAACTACCGATTGTTTACGGAGATTGCCGAATAATTTTTTCATTTATAAAAGCGGATTTTTAAGTCTAATTAAACATTTTTATGGTGTGCATACATAACAAATGCGTTTTGTTTATGGCTATAATATTATCACACGTCTGTACAATATAGGTGGCCAGTGACCTTTAAGCTAAGATAGAAGTTTAGTGATTTATCAAAGTTCTTATTACAATAAAGTTTTCATCTTTAATAAAGGGTGAACATTTTTAATGTAATTGCTCAAAGAATTGCACGCTGCTGATTTCATTGACTTAAAGCCTGGATATAAGGAGACATCTGCTGTTTTGTCAAATGAATTAGTCACGAAACCTATAGCTACTGGCTTCCATCAGAAGCTAAGTAGACATTGCTTTGAATGAAAGTAAATCATAATTCTATAGCACAAAGTTACATATGTTGATGCTGAAGTCGACTGCTGATTAAAAATATATTGAGACTGATTGACATAAGGACCTGTTTTAAATTTAATGCAATTAACATTTTAAAAAACAGACATATTATTTTCGCTGAAGTACACTGAAATGTATAAGTCACATTGTGTGACAAATAAACGTAGAAAATATGATAAAAAATAGAAGTATTTATATATTTATTTCTTAATTAATAACAATTGGCTACTAATTATTAAAATAAAAACAAAATATATAGCTTTGTAGGGCACTGAGTCCTAGGCCCACTTCTAAAAAATATCTAGAGCTCTACAGGGCATCAAAAGGAATAAAACCGATAAATGATTTTGATTATGATTGTCACAAGGGTGATTGAGGTCGCAAAGTGTGTTTTCAGCTATTCTCTAATACTGACAATTTCTTGTTTTTATTTGGTTTACTGTAAATAAAGAGCATTACAAATAATTTACTTGGAGAAAGGTTTCTGTCATTGTTTCAATACAAGTAATTAATTGTATTTAACAACCTTCAATGTGAATTCATTAATCATATACTTTATTTGTAAAGGCATTATTTTGTTATGCACCGTCAAGTTAAACTGCATGACAGAGGGCCTTTATATTGAAATGTACGCTGTAATACCAAAGGAATTTCATTAGAGTACAGTGTTACTGTAAAATGGATTTTATTAACGATATTCATCAGCGACCAAGAGCTCAACATTAAGCCTTTCTCCATAAAACGTACGTCAGTTTGATTGAATATAATTTACCAGGAAAAAGATACCTAAGGACTCATGAAAACTCTCAACAAATGTTACTGCGAATCAGTTCGAGAAAAATATCTTCCTACGATCTAATGACAGTAAGTCTGTAACATGATTTTCTTGTCGGCGTTAATGAGGGAATGGCTTTTGTTCTCATTATTGGTACTTTGTACAATCAAATATTTGGTATTAATGGGAGGAACTATCTATGACAAATAGCCAGTAATAACGTATTCTGTTCAATAGAAGAAAAAAAAATATTTCCTGTATCAACACTTTTTATTAGTATTATTATCATGGAAAAGAACATCTATACGTCAGAAAGAATAAAGGAAACAATAATTTCCCGTAACTGAAAATTAAGTGAGTTCTTTATATTGAAGGCTTAATAAAAGCTGAATACAAACATGAAAAGGATTGTGTTAAAATTACTTACGTTACTAACGTTAAGTTAGTCAGTCTTTTAATTAGTAAGACAATCACTAAGTTAAGCCAGTTCGTCAGATATTTTCGTTCCTTAGTTAATGAGTTCCTAAGTCGGTTTACTAGCTACTAAGCACATGAGTCTAGTAAGAAAGTTCATTAAGCACAAGATATTTACATAATTGATAGGTTTGTTTTTCATTTTTGTTACTGATTTATTTATTTAGGTTTGACTGGAATACGTGTTTGTGAATCTCATTTTACTTTAATAATATATGCTGCAATTATATGTAATCAGCAAGATAAAGAAAATGCTTTTCACGGTTTTCGCAGCAATTTACAATTAACTACAATAGAGGATAATAGGAGACACAAACTGATAAAAACTAAACTAATAAATCTATGACGGAAAAAATCTACGATGGAATGAAAAGATCTATTTCTGCAACTTTATATCATTTAATAGAAACTTGATTCTCAGATAAACCGCTGTTATCTTACAAGAATTACGATGATAATATTGCCAAATTAATGTCTAAAATTCTAGATGAATTTAAGCATTATTGTACACTACAATCTGCCATAAATTCACATATGACCACTAACGTCTGTCAATATTTTCATGAAAATCTACAGGGAGGCACAAACTGCAATAAAATCTCACCTATTTTGCACGTTTGTTATTAAAATAATGCCGTCAGTATTTGTGCCTTTTAAAATCAATAAATAACAGTTTGCATAAAACGGCCGTTACTTTATTTGAAATTATTCTTAAGAAAAATTTATATCACTCTGCATACATACATACATACATACATGTACGAATCTATGGTCTTTTAGTAACAGAAACGAGCGAAAACCAGCAAATTTTGTAAAATTTAATAAAGAATTTATTTCCCTTGAATACAAGGTGAAAATGTAAAAAGAACTTACAGTATTGTGAATTAAATCCCAAATAGTCATACAAGTTTTATTACAAGCCCATACACATAACGTTCAACTGAATTCAAGTTATTTTGACTTTATGGTCTTAAAATAAGTAACAGAAAGGAGCGAAATGCAGCAAGTTTTATCAAATTCAACAAATAATTTATTTCTGCAGAATACAAAATGAAACTTTAAAAGGAACTTACAGAAATGCGAATTTAATCCCAAATAGTCCACATGTTTTGTTTTTTTTGTTTTTTTTTTTTTTTTTTTTTTACCAGTCCTAATGAATAAAGTTCTAATCGTCTATTTATAGCATTAAATATTGAGTACAGGATCCTATGTAAAACTGTTTTAGGTTACACATATTGTATTACAGGACCTAAAAGGAAATGTTGCTATATCCCGATAATTTGTTTAATTATACTGAGCAATATTTTAAACCCATATAGGATTTGTGCATCTAGAAATGTACACAACTTGATTCCGACAGGTTAACAAGTTAAATATTTTCCTTGGCTTTCGACCCTCGATGGCATTTTAAAACTTTTCGAGTACCTAGTTGATTTAAAAAAATGATATTATGTTTGGGTTGTGGTTCACAAAAAGCATAATTTCCAGAGGTTTTTGTGCCCTATGTTAAACACTGCTTTGAATTCGGAAAAGCCTCTTGAAATTTCACAATTTTGCAATTCTGCATTCTTAAACTATTTCTTAAAGTTGAAATTGTGTCAGCAATTTAACTTTTTACGACTTTCAAGAATTTTGGAGCTGGTTTGTGCAAATTTAATGAAACTATCTTCTTGAAAACTGATGATAAAGTTTTACAATGTCATGTAAAACGTTCAACAGTCAAGAAAAATATTGGTTTGGGAGGTGCGATTATACTTAGTAGTATAAATGTTGTATAAACTTATACGGCTCTGTAAAAGGTCGTTGGGAGTTAGCAAAGACCAGGGTACACTCTTTTGATGCAACTTTTAAAGTAATGAATATTTACAAGGGACGATGTTAAGACGGGACAATAATGACACTCAGGCAATCAACCATACATATTTATAAACAAAACAGTGGAGGGAACAGGCGATAACTGAAGGTCACGCCTACGATTAGAAAAACGAACACACAACCGTACTATCCAAAGCCAACAAATTGATTTGAAAGAGGACACAGGCTATGAAGTTAGTGTCATACATAATTACAATTAAAGATATGTTATTTTTTATCCAGCCGTCTTTTGCATTTTCCTGCTGATTTAATGAAATGGAACATTAAAGTGTGAACTTGTCAAATATGTTTTAACCAGCTCAGTCTCTTTGTATTAAAGTAGGATGAGAACACGAACAGGTATGATTAGGCCGGTTCAGGAAAGGTCATCTAGAACAAACTTTCCAATAATTTCATTTAAATACAAATATTTCCCTTAAATGCAACATAACTTATCCTTAACTTTGTGTAACTAATACAGTTAAGATCTAAATTAATAATTAATGTATTGGATTTTACGAAATGTTAAGGAAATACATAACGAATTGAATAAGTATAGTGATGCCTTGAACAGCATAAAAGGGAAACTCATGATAAGCACACTGCTTACAAAAGAAATGACGCATTACTTGCACATTATCATTACGTAAGACAATACATTATTTATTTGGTGCAAAATTCAAGAATACATTGCTGCACAAAAAGGCCTCTTTTGTTTTGAGACGTAGGAATCATCGTAGTTAAATAAAATTCATACCTAAAATGCATATACATTACAGAGCACATTATTTAAAATTTCATATGGACGCAAACAAAATTGTAATTTTCTAATGTGTTTTCCTTCTCAAATAGAGCAAATTCAGTTGGTTCAGTTCTTCGAATGTGTTTCATGCTCTAGTACCATAATTGGAGTAATGTTTACTCTGCGTCAGTGACAAGAATTATATGAACTCATACTTTGTCCGATCATTTACGCACTTCATTTGTCCATTCAAGATGATTCACAGAGTTGGGATAAGGTACACATCGAGGCTGCTGATCTATTCAAGTGTAAGAAACGAAAATTGTTGTGTTGTATGGCATCCGATTATAAAATCATAAGTTTAGTTTAAAGATCTCCTAACATTTAGAAATCAATACGGAAAACAGCTTAAGACGCTCATTTTGATTTCAATATGTGGACAACTAATAGATTTTTGCAATTTAGTATTTTGCTTTAAACTGTATTTATTTACAGAAATCATCATGGAAAGAACATACAACAGTATTTTCATATATCACCTATGAAATTGATACACTTTCTCCAGAGTCTTTTAATGAGAGATTGGAACCATTTTATAGGTTCATGTGTGGAACCATTTTATAGGTTCATGTGTGGAACCATTTTATAGGTTCATGTGTGGAACCATTTTATAGGTTCATGTGTGGAACCATTTTATAGGTTCATGTGTGGAACCATTTTATAGGTTCATGTGTGGAACCATTTTATAGGTTCATGTGTGGAACCATTTTATAGGTACATCTTACTTACCTTGGTGGAGATTTCAGTCAAATATTGCGACATATTTCTATTTCAAAATATACTAATATGGAATAAAATTGGTCCTCACAAATTAAACAATGATTTATATGAATAGATATGTTACATCGTGCTTAAAAATATCAATATAAAAAAAAATAGCTTCATTTTTGTGATAATTTTTGTAAATGAGCTCTTGCTTTCAGACCTTACAGATGTCACCAGTGGCATCATATAAAACTACACTTAGACAGCTGTCTTGTAAGAGTAAT
>JAECUM010010307.1:0-48007 GCA_016617855.1 Megalonaias nervosa | reverse complement strand
TATATATATATATATATATATATATATATATATATATATATATATATGTAAAAGAAAGCTTTATTGTATTAATCTGTACTTTTCTTATGTGTGGAGGTGTATAAATCCCTTTATTTATTAAATACATGTATTCGGGTTTCGTTTCTTGTGTACAATGATACTCGAGGGTGATTATTGTACAATATTTCGAAACAGTGAGTTCCGTTCATCCTATGCCGCACGTGCGAAGTGCTTTCGATACGAAAAACCGAATTTGTCCAGCGCACAGACGATGTAGGCTACATCGTCTGTGTATAAATGCCTCACCGTAAGACGATATCTTCACATTACGGAACTTCTTATCAGTAAGCAGTCTACTTAGGGACTTACATAGGACAAACTGTCGCCCAAGCCAGCAGCCGAGAGCAAGGGGGCCAAATTGGACAACAATATGCCGAGGCATATAGAACAACTAAGACAAGAACAACAAAACAACGCAAAACATGCATACATCAAACAAAACCATACGCAGATAGATATTATTTTAATTTTTATATTTCGGTCTATTAAAAGAGGAAATTATTCAAAAATTTTATTAGTTAGATATGGACAATAACTATGACCAATATGGTGTAGATAGTGCCGTCCTAACATACCAAGGGAGCTTTTACAACATAACATTCACCACTGACACCATAAAAGACAAAACTGACTCTGGCAGAGTCACTTCGAGAAAATAATCTCCTTTTTAATAAAATAACTGGAAAAGAAACCAGCCCTGGAACTAAATAGTTCCCAGGGAAGGGAGTATGATCCTAAGTTCAAGCAAGGGAGAATAGAAACCAGGCCCACTGCCAGCCCAGGCACAGGGAAGAGAGTATATTCTTACCAAGCTTCTCGGGATAAGAAAACTAATGAATATGGCGAACAAAACACAGACTAACCCTACGAAATTGCTAATATTTTTCTTTTATTTTTATTTATAAAACATAAACACTATAAAACAACAGAATGGAAACGGGAGACAAACACATAAAACACATGTTTTGGAAAACATAGGTTGTCACTGCTAAGTCCTAACCAGCCATATATGCTGGGGCGGGGCTAAGTGGTGTCAACAAAAGCAAAGGGGCCAAAGACCAGTTGCTTCCCGCCAAAACAGCAGCACAGACAGTGGGCCGTAATGTATCACTGGCACACAGCACTTCTTCGGAGGGTCCTTTGGAACCTCTTCGGAGGAACCTTTTCACCTCTTAGGAGGTAAACCCGTAAAACAAATACAGGACTATCCAAATCGGATTTGTTACTGGAAACGAACTGACCTTGATTCATGGATTTGGACTGTACTATTTTAAAGGAGAAAAGGAACGGAACTGCACTTTGTTATTAGGATATGGAATTATTATTCGCAGGAATTTACAAAATAAGCCTTTTTGGAGGTAAACCCACAAAACAATACATATGACTGCTTTAAAAGGATTCGATATTGGAAATGAACCGACATTGATTCATGGATATGGTCTGTACTATTTTAAAGGAACTGGACTCGGAATTAAGGATATAGAATTATTCTGTAATGGAGTCATTTCATATTTAATATCCAAACTTCGCAAGAAGTTTTTCTAACCCGCGAAACAGACGACTCTTAACGGAGCCACCCAGGAACACTGACGACTCTTAAATGGGTCAACCTAGAACACTTGTTAATCATCACCAGCGGGTGTGTTTACAAGAAAAACATAATAAAGGAAAATGTGTTCTCTACACTACTAGCCAGCCGGAAATTTACAAATACATTACCGTATACGATACCAACTATGAAAACAGGAATAAAGGAAAAACTGTGCAAATATAGCCCCTTATTATTCCTTGAGAAATAAAAAATTTTCTCTACGCTACTAGCCAAAATAATTCGGAAAACAGTATACTAAGGTATACAGGGAAACTGGTATACACATAAAAACACGCAAACATGCACGCACCAAACAAAACACAAAGCACTTAGACAACTTATTAATTTTTTATTAGTTATTTAACTATTTATATTTCGGCTTTATTACCAAAAAAACTTTCAGAATTCTAGTATCGATAGGCTTTTAGATAAGGAATACAACTTTAATGAATTTGATCTATATAGTGCCGTCCTAACACATACAGGGGAGCAATGACAACATAGCACTCAAAATCTGCACGACACAGGACGCTATGATTTGGCAAGTCACTTCGGAAAACTAACCGATTGATTCCAAGGAAAGGAAACCCATCCTGGGACTTGGTAGTTCCAAGGGGGAGGGGGTAGTACTATCCTAAGTTCTAAGCAAGGGAGGATAGAAACCAGGCACACTGCCAGCCCATGCAAAGGGAAGGGAGTATAACCTCACCGAGCTTTTAGGGATAAGAAAAACTCTAAAGATTTGGTGAACAAACATAGAGCAACCCTGTCTAATTTTTTTTAATAATTAATTTAACACATAACTGCAACAATGAAGGGTGAGTGGCACACCTACACCGTAAAACTTTTTCCCGAAACACCAGGGTGCTACCTTAAAGTCCAAACCAGCTGGAGATGCTGGGGCGGGCTGAAGGGTATCAACACCTACTTAGGGACTTGCACATCTTCAGCTGTAGACTCTAAGGTATGTAAGTTACTTATTAATTTTTTATGTATATTGTAAGTTATAGCTATGTACGTACTATCACATTTATTTTTGTGTGTTTTCAATGTAACTTTGGCTTACGTAGTATAACGCAAATATTTTCTGTCCTTGTTTTGTGACTTAGCAAGAGCTTTATATTAGCAATATAAAGTATATAAAGTTGCATTTTATTAAGAAACGTTTAGTACCATAGGAATCTTATCGGACACAGGTTCACTTCTGAAACTGTTTATTGTTTTGTAATGTTGTACCGATAATGTAATTTGTATAACTTACCGTATATAACGTCATTAAGTGTTATCGTATATACCCGTGTCATGTATAGTACACGGTGTTAGATGTATTTTCAGCTGATCAGAGTGAACATAGCAGCTTTAGACCTGAGTGAATCATGCTCATCGTAGTCAACGTGGTACCAGCTACAGAGCTAACCATAGAAGCTGACCATAGCAGCTGTAAAGCTGAACCATAGCAGCCGTAGAGCTGAGTGGACAGTGTTGCTGGTCGAGTAGTAGTTGATTGGGCGTTGCTGACCGGATTGGTGGGCTCTGATTGCTTGAGTGACTAAGGAATTTAATGGTGGTCGGTGACTACCTATAATGATGCTTGATTGATTGACCAGTGTGACTAGTAGCCAAGTTTGATATTGAAGGGAGTGTTTTGTGTTACTCTATGCATATAATCTTTTAGCCGTGGGCTAATTTTGGGGTTTTGTTATACCCATTGTTTCGGGATTGTAAAGATATTTTTGTATGATATCTGTCCAATCAATTCATCATTTAACTATTTGAGTGAAAAAATATCTTATTTTCACTAGTTGAGTGAATACATAATTTTTACTATTGAGTTAAACACCCGTTCTTTTCATCGTGTAAAATTACTGGGAATTGTTCACCTACTCGGTTATCTTGTTATATTATGTGTTAACTTTTGTCCATGATTATAGATTGTAAGGGTGATTTGTAATAACAGTATATAAGATGGATTGTTTTCACGTTAGAAGCTTTAAGAGGTCATACCTGCTTTTTGTCTTGTTTGCTAGTTACAAATAAGCTGTTTCCTGATATTTGAGTTCATCACCTAGCCTTAGAATTTTCTACAGAGAACTTGTTTACGAATGTGATGGAAATGTGACCTACATCCGGGTGATCTTACTGTGTCTTAGGTTTTTATATGAGGTTCTGATGTAAACAAAATTCTTCATTCCTAATTTAAGTTCAGCTCTAAAGTCATTGCTAGTTGTGTTCAGATATAATTTGAGGGGAATCATTTATTTAAAAATTATTCATTGGAATTACGAAATGCTCCTTAATATTTGGACTAAACACTATTTTGGGATTATTGTGAACTCATTCGAACACATCCTGTATTATATCAGCTCAATACAAGAAGACGGTTGGCAAATCAGCTCATCCTAAACTATTGGTATATCAGCAAATTCAATACTGGAATTCATTCGTGTTACGAATATTTAATTTAATTACTTGTGTGTTAGTTTTAATTCTTTTTTATTTTATTTTTGTTTCATATTTTATTATAATAATAATAATTTTCACGGGATTTGACTATTTTCGAAAAAATCACTTCTCTGTTTTGACCTGATTTGAACGTAAAAGGTATTATTTATCAATATTTTTAGCTCACCTTGGTTGAGACGTTTTGTAAACACTAAGCGAAAATGATTGGCTATTACCAAGGTCATGTTCAACCCACGTGTTAATCTGTTGTAAACAGTTTCATTTTTAAATTCATTTCCAGCGTGGGAATCTGATTCTTAGATAGGGCTATTCTAGCCTACGTGATAATTGGCATTATTTTTTACTGCGCTGTTCAAATTAATGATCACATAGCCCGTCACGTGAGCCACCATGCTATCAAAAAATCGCGGCTTAAAACAGCCATTTGCTAGTAGATCTATCCAGTCGTATTCCTACACCTCAGAGCTCAAGGTGTTTCTATTGTTGATGGCAGCTTGTTCTGAAGTTCATCTATTTTTTGGAATTTAACAATTTATTCTCTAGAAAACTACACAAGTGCTGCTTTTAATAAAATTCCGAGACAAAGACATTTAATGAAAATTTATTCTGGAATTCTAAATAGGACATTATAAATTGTGCTTCAACGAGGAACTGTTGCCATCAGTACAACGACCTCATCTGACGTCATCGCCTTCCATATTGGAACTTCACAGAGATTCGAACGTGGATTCAATTAGAACTGTTTAGTAATAGGACTTATATTTTTCAATTCTAGGCTTAAAGTTTGGATTATATTCACAAAACGTAAGTCCTATTTCATATTTGTATCTTGTTTTCTAGGGAATTAAATTATTTTTTTAAAACTTACAAAGCTTGTTGACTTCACTCTTTTCTTTTGTTACCTTTGTTCGAGCCTACACGTAACATTCGGAAAACTCTATACCTTTTGACTTGTGATATAACCCTTGTAATATTTGGGATTTTATTCACATTACTATATGTTTCAGTCAAAATGTTAACTTTATAATATAGGGAATTATTTGTTGAATATTTCAAAACTTCTTGGCTTTGCTTTATTATCACTTAAAGACCATAGAATCGTAACACTAGGAGGAATAATCCACGTTGCATAACATTTAAAAGAGAAAGAAAACTCATGAAGATTTATAAGCATGGTTCAGCAGCTATGTTACGTATATTTAATTGAATTGTTTGTCTGTTAGTTTTAAATTTTTTATTCCATTACATGTTATTGTCATGCAACATTGTTTACTGGACTTGACCTTGTCCAAAATTGAGTTCAGTTCTGTTTGACCTGATTGACTTTTTTAATATTTTTTTTTTATTTCATTGATGTAAACAACTAATAATAGCTTCATTATCCTCTATTGGTATGAGTTCATTGACCAAATTATTATTCAGGTAAACATGTTGATTTGGGTCAGCATTTTGGTGATTCCAAAGTGAATTTGATAGGGTATTATGTTCTAAATAAACAAGACTCATTAAGTCATGCTAGAAAGTTATTTTCCATTAGGTAATGGTTGTTCTTAGAAAATGTTAATTTGTGACCTGAGATCAAATAGAGAACTAAATTATGTTGTGACTGTCAGAATTTTACCAGTCGTACTTTAACATCTAGCAGATTGGGTTGTATTTTGTTGTGTCCAGTTTGGGCTGAATTTTATTTTCTTATATTATTGAATTCAAGTGATTATTTTCTCTGGAAAAGCAAAAGTGCTCAAACAAAATTCTTGGATTAAGACATTCATTGGAATTTATACTGAATTCAAACCTGGAATAATATTCCTGTGATTCAACAAGAACTGTTGACACATCAGTACGGCGCAAGCCATAACAGACACGTCATCGCCTTCAGTTTTAAATCTCTCTGGGACTTGAGCTGAATTTATTCAGGACTCTTTATTACTAGGACTGGTGTCTTTAATTCTTGGGTTATTTTTAGATTTATTTCGCAATACCGTAAGTTCTTTTTTCTTATTTTCACTTTGTATTCTGGGAAAATAAATTGTTAAATTTAACAAAGCTTTTTGTCTTCACTCTTTTCTGTTACTTATTTTAAAAGCATAGACTCGTAACAGTTAGCATAAAATCTCTAAAAGCTGTAATTATTTCTTATGCATTTCGTTTTTCTTATGATAAGCTCGCATGATATCTGTGTTTAATGTGTTAAAATGTTGATTATAGATGCACATACATTAGTTTAAAGATGACTTATTGCACGAGAAACATAACATAAACTGTAATTGTGTTCGAAACATCAGCAGTATAATATAAACGGTAATTGGATTGGAAACATCGTGCAAATAAACATATTGGATCAAGCAGCTGCGGGTAATATGTGCAAGCTAATACATATGCAACAGTACCATGACCAGTTGAAATCTTACTAAATTCTTGCATAGTCGAAGGAAATCCTTTCGCTCTGTTACCCTTTCTCTGCTTTCCACAACTCATATTATTGTGACATTTATCCCCCTCAGATATATGTTGAATAGGTCATTCATTTAGTATCACATCCTGGTGGTACCGTACACTTTCTTCAGGTCAAAAAATATTAATGATGTATGTCCTTTATTTCTGAACCTTTTTTAAAAACATATGGCTCAGGTCGGATTAGATTATCAATGTTGCTGCTCTGGGGTAGTTTGAATTAGATGTAACCATTATAGTCTGTAATTTATCACTTGTTCCATCAAATGCATCTTGTTGATGAAAGGGAATGGTAGTTGGAAGGCTAGGTTTGGTCCTTTTTAGGCGTAGGTACTGGCATTACTGTTCCTTCTCACCCCAACTATTAGAAATCGTTAGTTTCCCAAGTTTTATCGAAAATTGTGAGTACTATACGGAACGGAGTATCGGGTATATTTTTATCAGATTCGGTAGTGGGTATGATTTGATAATGCTGAGGAGTCAAAGGCTCGAAGAAAGGCCCTGCGAGCGAATTGCTTATGTTAATTTTCAGCATTAGCGCATTCGGAATTTAATGGAACCTTTTCCGTCTGGTTAGTTGACACGATGGAACATTCAAGAATAATTCTAGTCAGTGTTTTGCCTTTTTTAAGAATGTTTCAACCAGTGTATTTCAAGTCTATGACAGGGTCGTGATCAATACATCTGATTCCTTTATGTGATTCATAAGGTTGTGTTTATTTTTGCCAATAACTTCAGTACCATATTCCATGCTGATTTATCAGAAGAACGAGAGTTCAAGCCAGTCCTCCGTGTTTTCTTCATGCTTACCCTCCCTCTCTGATGGTTCGACGTGCTTTAACTCGGTATATCGTGTTTATTCAGATTTTCACCTGTAGGATAGGTACTGAAATTTGAATAACCTTTTTTTCCGGTTTATTATTGCGTCCTCACGAGAATCATCACACCATAGTTTCCTGACACATTTAGGAACTGACAAGATTTTGGAATCGTAATCCCAGAACCATTCTTGAGAATATATGCATACAAAGGCATTGGATCTACTACGTGTCGAAACAATAACAGTTAAATTTGATTAACAAAGGGATTAAACCCTTCCCTAATCTGCCTTGCGCAATTTCCAACTCAGCCTTAGCCCTTGTTGTTTAAGGCAATCCCCGTCTCTGCCTTAGCCCTTGAGGTTTGGGAGGGGAGGGGGTTACTATTTCTTAAGTAGTTTCGAAAGTGGCCAGTACGACAGAGTTCGTCACCAGCTACTAAAGAGAAGATGAGCAAAAAAGATCAATTTCATATTGTCCGAAATAGGAATCTGTGGAGGGATGCATATAGGTACAGGGCTTAAAATTTTAAAGGCAAAGGCCATGATATGACACATCTTATTTCATTTTCATCCCTCTCTTTTTAATATCTTTACAGCCCCAAAGCGCGTCGTGGCCATTAACATCACCTATGTTAAGCAAAATCTACTTGTAACTGTTCAGTAAGTAGGTCTGGATCAGACTGATTCACTTGAGTGTTTGCGAGAAGACGTGTTGACCAAAGTGAAAGTGTTTTGTAGCATATAATATGGATTTCAGACTAATTTGGCTCCGCGGAGCGTGTTTTTAGGTTTATGGGCGTTCCGCAACTGGCCAGATCAGTACTTTTAAATCGTGTTGTAGATTATGATTGTCATTGACTCTATCGTTTTCTTTTTAAACAGTCTCCTGAAAGCTGGCAACTATTTGCTCCTGTTCTTATAGTAGAAGATTTATTTCATTAATATTCGATTGTATACCTATGCAGTTTAACTTAATAATGGTGCCATCCATTTTATAGAAGTGGTAGATGAACGGGACATTTGGGAGATTTCCATAGCGTGGTTTTAAGGCGCCCATACATTCTAGACGTCCAAACTTACAAGAGTCTTGTAGAGTCTTTAATTCACACTTTATGTGGCATATGAGATGCATATCAAGCAGTCAAATGCTCGTTATTGGGTGTAAAAAACGTTATATTCTCACAGAGCTTTTCCTTTAAATGTTCAGAAAGGTAAACCTCCACGTTTCCTCTATGGACTTTGAACGACAATGATTAACTATAATATAATGTTTAATTTTAATTAATGTTCTCGTACACTGTTTTCAAGAAAATGCCCTTCAAAGATTATTAATGTCGACATATAGTTAGTTTGCACGTTACAATTATTATTATTGTCGACAAAGTAAGTTCTTATTGTTGTTGTTGTTGCTATGGATGTAACGACATTTTTCAGCAAATGATATACTATACATGGCGGCCAGTATATTTGGTTGATTAAGAACCCGGGAAAACTCCATGAAGAACCAGTCAAGCTTTCTCGCATACCCAAGTCGACCAAGCCCGAGAGTTTAACCCAAGAGGACAGAGATGAGTTGTCAGTGATCTGTGAAGACGAGCGCTCAGACCACTAGGCCACCAGGAGCTCCAGAGTTAGTTTACACGACACAGTGATTATTAATGCCTTCGTATCTGATCTGTACAAACACGCTGATAATTAATGTCGTTAAGTTAGTTTCGAAACATTCATATTTATTGGAAATACATTTTAATTTGTAAGACATGCCCAAGAAGAATTCCATATTATCATACCCTGCTCGTGACTTGTAAATAAACACATTGCGTGGAATAATCCAGTAAATTGTCCACTTAATGGATGTTGTCATGGACTTGTTGGGTGCGGTTAAGCCCACGTAGGAACCAAAAAGTGTAATGATACCATGTATGACGTCAGAGCGGGTCTATCATGACGCAGCAGTGAGTACGTTTTCGTCACATCATACTATGCGCTTATACACGAATTAAGAGTTTAATATTTTTCTTTGTTTATAGTGGTATAAACTGTCAAATGTATACTCAAGCAGCAAAATAAGGGCCCAAGATCAAGATTTAGCGTAAATGCAATTGTTGTACATATTTTGTTCAAATCTAGTCAACGAAAAGATTATTTTCAGAAAAAATACAAAGATTTGTTATTTGTCTCTGTCAAAATAATTTTGTCAACATTCAGAATAAAATATAAACCCAACATTTGTATTTCCTTTTTAAAGGCATGTAGTGTATACATGTATTGCATTTTGTTTCAGTGTTTATATTGGTTGCTTTACAATTGACTCTATTTATAGAAGTTGGTATAAAGTAGTTCTCCTTACAGTTTATACAGAAATTTAGGTCACGTTTTGACCAATGGAAATCTTTGCTGCAGTTGCAATTATTCAGTAATAAACAGTACATAAAATTATACATTTGTGCTTAATCTTATATATAATCAGCCACATTTGTCTTTCTTTCTATGTGTATTTCGAAGCTAGCGGCGGCATCTAAATTTTGTTTACTATTTTGTATTTTTAAAACCTTTCTTTTAAATTCGCTCATCCCAATCTTTTTACGTTCGAAAGTAACCTAGTTCAGCAATAAACCGTATTTAAAATCATGTTGCGTCATACAAAGTATTTATCTCGATTCAATTTATGCAGATAATTAGAACAATAGTATTCTTCATACACATTTGTATCTAGCTTTAATTTGGAAATATTAATACAATTTAATCGAGACCTCTAGTAAAATTGTTGTGGTTTCGCCCCATGTACATGGGACTTGCCATTGAATATGGGTCTTGTCCAATAATCATTAGTAGAAACATTAAGAATTATGATCATGTTGCCTCTTAACTTTGATACAACACTAGGGATTTCCAATTAGAGCCGATTGAATGTACAGTCATATACGTCATGCAAGGACTAATATTGTACATGAATATTTTGTGATTTTTTAATTGAAACTGTAATGGAATTAATGATCTTTGATGTTGAAGCAGTTTATAGTAAGAATCAAATTAGCTTTAATCAATCTAATTGTGCATTGACATAGAACGATATAAACTGGGTTTTAATTAAATCCGTAATTTTTATCCATATCTTAAAATGGATGATGCGTGGTATTCATCTTGGAGACTTGAATATTTTCCTGTCTGCTTCTTCGAAAATTCACTTTTTCTTTTATTTTATGCTCGTCTGTAATAAATTTGAATTAGTGGATATTCTAGGGGTGTATTTCATCTTCTCCCTTTCTGAGAAGAATACTGTTTTCCGCTTTCCCAGGGTCAAATAATTAACATGAAATTAATTAGTTTTACAAATTTCAGTAAAAACGGCTAAAAAGAAACGTACAATCTTCATTGCGATAAGCCTTAAGAGAATACGTGTACTTACTTCGCATGTAATCGTAGTAAGTTACATTCAAATATTTATACAGTAAAAATGAATTAACAATAACGATGAAACAAAAAAGAACAGAAATTAAACATCGACTAAAGATATTTAGGCGCAAATGATAACGTTCTGGATGATAACAATTATAACATTGGGAAAAACTGAAGGATGACACGTGCAAACAAAAACGTTTAGGAGGAACAAAAGAAAAAAAGGAACTACATTTGTAAAGACGAGCCTATCGAGCAAAGCATAGTAATCGTCCATTACAGCCATATTGATACCAAGTACACGTATATGTATTGTTATTCATAACAATACTGTATGCAGTTACTATTTTCACATTACATAAAACGTCAAATCGTAATCTTGGGTATTTCTTTCCATAAAACGAATTTGCTAGTAAGGTGATTATGTTTATATCCTTAATATGAACTGTACTAACATAATGGGCTTATAAAATTAATGTATTTACAAAGTACTTACATGTCTAAGAGAAGAAAAGATTTATCAAGGAACAAACATACGTGAAAAAGTTATTAAGTTATCTCTTAAATTCATTGAAAACTAAGAGAACACAAAGCAGGTAAATCAGTTTTGCACTGACCAATAATACATAGAATTATCTCCGTGGGGAGTCAATTCAAACAAACATGAACCTCGTTGTTTCAGCAAGAATCCGATTTATATGTAAGTCTTTAGGAAATAAATGTTCTCTCTCTTCACCGTCTATTTCCCCCTGGCGTTATACATTGCTTCAACCGACTACCTTTGGAATCCGCCGGATCTTTGCAGATAAGTCGTCTATGAGTAGTTATTTATAAGCTATACAGAAAATAACAGTTATGCTGCAATTGTTTTTGTTAAGTACGTTAACGTTTGAAACAAGGTGAGTGTGTCGCTATTTACGTTTGCTTATAGGAGAATTTCTTACTGTTAAAATAAATGTTTTCAGTGTTGGACTTAGGTTCTTGCTGGACATATTGTCCTTCATCACTCCTCTTGCTGCTAACATTACCATAATCGACAAATTAAAACCCGAGAAACTGAATAAAAAAAGGAAAACCGTTTTGCACTCTAGCTATTATTGTCCCTACTTACATATATTACATGTTATAGTGTCTTTCATACTTGCAAACTAACTTTCGTAAAGCATGGATGTATGTGAGAATGCACTGACATACGGCCACAAAGAACCGCATTTTTCCATTTGCTTTGAGTACGTGAATTAAAAGCATTCGCTCCGAAATTACACTAGCTTGAAATAAAGACATACAGTAAATTAAATGATTGGACAACATGACATTTACAAAAATAAATAAAAATAAAAAATCGATAATCGGAGCCATTGTATGTCATCCCAGTAACTTAAATACCGACGATATTATATGTTTAGAAGACACAGAAATACCCGGCCGTTGACAGTTTAGGTTACTGTGTATCTATTACGTTTAGGATTTGCTTGTTTTTAATAGTTACCTTACTCTCGAAGTATCATTTTCGAGCGCAAAAGCAGCTTTCGGATAAGATATAAATATGTCAAATTTTTTTAACACTATCAAAGTGAATTTCGGAGATAATTAAATACTGCAGAAGAGCCCTTTGAACAAGATGGCTGTGAATATTAGAATGGAAGATATAGCGTTGAAAGGTTCTAAAGATAAATTATATAGAAATAATTATGTGCATTGGAAGAAGTATAAAGGCGATTGCTTTTAAGGATTGCTTTAAAGGAGTGGGAAATATGGGGAAATGCGTCACTGTAGATATTAAATCGGCCATATTTAAGGTATGTAATCAAAGTTAACTGACTCGTAGCTATGTTTATTTGTATTATTCAATAGGTATCAGTTTTGTGCTCAGAATGCTGCTTCTTGGGGAAAATGATGAACACGTATGAAACATCAGGAATGATTAATTTTGCAAATGCAGCACGAGCACAATAAACTAATAGATATACGCGTTTCTCTTTGTACAAATACATTAAAACTTTGGTTCCAGAAATTGCACAACTTAATTAGAAATAAAACTGAAACAAACTAATTAAAAGCCTGTACTTATTGACATATAATAAGGCTGGAATTAGGAATAGTATAGTGTCTATTTAACGTTACAAAGATGACCTTATCAGTGACAAGGAAAAACATTATTTTACAAACGTCCACTACATTTTCCCCATGTCGCTAAAACGTGTTTTAGATTACTGATAAAGATATGCCTAAATTTAACATTAGAATGGCACAATGGCAACAAGGAGAAATGTAATGTACAAAACACTTATAGCTACAGACCGACACATAGACAGACTGACCAGCACCCACATATTCTGACCAGGACATGCAAGTACTGAACGTCATCCATACTACCTGACCGAGAGATGACTCACTTACAAGCACCTACATCTAATAACCAATAAGCACACATACAAATACTAATCAAATCCCACGTCTATTAACCAATACAGTCTTATTGACCAGCACCCACACATACAACTCATCACAGTGCTACTGACCAGCACCCATACCGACTATCACTCACCCAAGCCTGCAAGCTAGTACAGTGTTACTGTCCAGCTCACGCTTTGCTGACCAATATTTACCTACTAACCAGCACCCACACCTACAAACAGATGTGTAATGGTAGGAACGAAAATTAAGGGTAAATTAATGAGCATTAGCAACTGATTTGACCCAGACTCTCACTTCAAACCTCATCATTTTACAAACCAAACAGAGGAAGGGAAGCTCCTTGGAGAGAATGCTGCCTATTGGCTAAATGTATACCTCAGATTATGTTGGTGGTCTCTTTAATTAGCATATAACTGATGTTATAAGTAGCTATAAACAAGGAACTGGTTTCTAGTAACGCTGAAATGAACGTAGCTAAACGTAATGCTGAAAATTACGAATCTGTCGTGGAGTATAACAGAGACTAGAAAAAAACAAAACAAGAAACGTTAGATTGATATGGCCAAGCCAAAAGGTAGTACTAAAATTTAAAACTAACAAGGAGTTTAGATAGCAATATTATATTAAAATGCAGTCCTGACTTTAAAAAAAAATGCTACAATTAAAATACTGCCACGGAATTTAGTAGATGCTTGAAAACAGACAATATCATTATATTAAAATGGCCGAGGCTGAAAGTAATACTAAAACTTCCGAAATTAATACGGACTTGGCGGAATATGAAGTAATCCGGAAATAATGCAAAATGTTGCTTACGCTAAAAGTGACTTTAAAATGCTTGAGCTAATGCGAAATCTAGTGAATGTTAGAAAATATTCCTGAATATTTAAAACTTTCTGCTTCGTACTAAAATTCTGAAACTAATGCGAAAGTTAGTGAAGACTGTGGAATATCTGGAAAATTTTCAAAAATGGAGTTTACATATTCTGGTGCTCGTGCAGTATAGGATGTGTGGCAGTGTTTGATTGTTTCTTTAAAATGTAAGAGACAATATCCAAGAAGAAATGGCAATGCTAAACACGAGACTGGGTTGTCATTGAAAAAACACCCTCGCTTTTGACAAAGTTTATTTACATGTGACAGAAATAGTGCGTGGTCTTCAGGCCGTATCAATAAATTGGTAAATATGAACAAAGAAGTGTTAACATAAAACTTCTACCTTTACCAGAGTTACAACGAGTGACCAATTAAGACTACTACGTGTGCGATGTTAAAGCATTATCGATGAAAGAACATGTAATGTGAAATAATATTGCATCTAAGATGTTGAAGTTGGAAATGATACTACATTTTGATTATTGAAGATCGCAAGTAATTCAATATAAAAGAAGAATAATTCATGAATTTGTCTTTATACACTGAGACACTTACTTCCATCTGATCTCTAAAAGAGTTCGGAAACAAACACAACAACAGTGGGTGTTGAGAATGTGTCCCTAAAACCAAAATTGTTTTCTTGTTAGGTCACATCGTTATGATTTATTGTTTGGTGGAGGCAGCTATCGAAGTCATGGTTATACAACTAGGCGATAAATAATTGTGGATCATTTTACTCAATATTTGTATTAGTAAAAGTCACACCAGCCCTCCGGAACCCTTGGAAAGTCATCTTTGCACCTCAGAATACAAGAACAATCGAACAATGAATACTTAATTTTAATTGACTTTACCTTGGGCAGTTCGCTCGATGTGTTCTCAACAACATGTTGTTCCATTTAACGGCAAACATACCTAAAGCTATATAACAGGATCACGAAGCTCAACCGAAAGTGATTTTAACAGAAATCATTCATCCCACTCTCTTCTTGAATATAACTGGAAAACAAAGTAATGTCGTGGCAGAATTACTCGACGAACAAGTGCAAGAACACTTGGACAAAGTGATCCTGGCGTTTGCGAAAGAAAATTAAAACATACCATCGTCTGCCACTACCGAGAGTTCCGGAAACTATATCTTTGCGAGTTTGGGGCTGCCAACAGTTCGCATGCTAAGACTCGTTCGGGCTTCAAAAGTAGGGGGCACCCTAATCGCACTTTCATCCATATTTCTATCACTGATCCAAGTTTGAATTGTCTTGCTTTAACAGTGTAGAAGTAATTTAGTCATACCACACACGTATTTTTGTGTGGGTTTCAATTGAGGCGTTATATTAAGATTAAGTTTTCCATGGGGAAACGTGGGCTTAAATTCACTAGCAAGATGCTGTCTGCATTTAAATCGGGCACACATTAGCTGTGATTCAAATAAGTATGTAATAAGCATGTACTAACAGGAATAACATTTTTCTCTGCGAGTTATATGTCACATGCTTCAAAGAAACCTGCATGTCTTTCAAACGCTCAGATGCGCGATTAAGTTTAGATTCAGGGATTTTATTGGTTTTCGCCGACAAATGTGTTATATGTGAAGGACAAGAACTGCATTAATATTCATCAATAAACCGGCAATTAATTGAATAAAAATTGGACTTTGATTATTTGCATGCATGATGCATGAAATTTAAATTCAACAAAAAGTTGGTAATACCAACTTGGTGGGCCACCTTTAGATTAGACTGATTTTCTATGGCAAAAAAAAAAAAAACTCTCTGTGCCCCACAGAGACAATATTACCATTTTTGTTGCTAGTGGAATAATGTATTCAAGTAATATTTCATTCTTTTATGAATGACTACGGGAGTAGATAAAAATAAGATTGAAGCATCATATATTTGGATATCAAAAGATCTCCATATCGTATAATTCATACAGGTAAGGTGAATTATATCTAGGTGACCGTTCTTTAAGGTATAAATTAACGCGAATGAACAAAGATACAAAAAACACAAGTTGATGCTATTAATATACTGTTTTCCAGCAAAACTGAAAAAAAAAATTCCTGAATCCTTATATTACCATAAATGAATGAACAATATCAAGTGAGTATATAATTTTCGAACATAACTAAAGTTAGAACTATTGTAAGTTACTGATGAAATGTGTAGCATGAACGTTTACTATTTGCTTAAAAGGGAAAGTGATGGCGACTATGAATACTGTTATATTAGATGCATTCGACTGTAATAAAATTCATATCTTTTAGAAATGGCGAGATCTTTGACAGAGACTCCTTAAATCTGAGTGATATTTCATCATAGACTGCCAAACACTTGACAATGTATATACAAAATTGATGCACATTGATAGGGATAGAGGTAGTGAAATAAACAAAATTGGAATGACGAAAGATTGATAATTTGTAGCATGACTTAGTTCTGCTAAAGTAATATATTTGTTTCAAACTAAATATGCAAACAACGAACCAGCAATTTACCACAGAAAGCCTCAAGATGCCATTTCGAACCAATAAAATCATCACGTTTTTATTGAATACCCCATGTACTCGCTCTTGAGTCGGATTCAACTGTAGACTGCATAGACCCTGATCTGCCGTCGCATTAGACGCCGGTAGATCAGGGTCTATTCAGTTTAATAGAAGTAATCAGTAGAACAAAAAATACAGACCCTGATCTGACTGTGCAGTATACTTTGGCAGATAAGTTTGTATGTTATTTGCAGCTTTGACAGTATACAAAAGCGGCCTACTGCTAATTATAGCTATTTAATTCTACCGAGAATTATCAGTCTCTGTCTCTCTTCACGTCTGTCTGTCTCTCAATCTCTAACTTTATGTCTGTGTATCTGTTTGTCTCTCTAGTTAGCTCTTGTAGGTGTCTGTATTGATACTATTTATATGGTATTTTCAATGAAATATAAGTAAATTACCAAAACAACAGCGAACTAATATCTATGTTGATTGTTACGTAAAACTTCACGGAACATCTGGGAATATCGGTAGGATAACGACAAATTTGTTGAGAAAACAATAAACAATGCAAATATATGAAGAAGTAGCAAATAAAACAGAGGAACCTAAACTGTAGCGTGTTCCTTTGTCATTGATAGCTATTAAAGATAGAATTAAATCGATGTGTTTCTTTTCAACTTATGAATCTATAATCACAAACTTTACAGTGATATTGGTCGTTGCTTTTAATCAAGTCTTATCGTAAATGAGCAGAAAGTTAGTATAAACAAATAATGACAAAGAAAGGGTATCTCACTTAATTACAACAATTTTCTCATGTTATGGCGGAACAATTTTCTCGTATCAATGTTCAAATTACATTGTATCATGTAATGGCTGCACAATATTCTCGCATCCATTTTCAAAATCATTTGTATCATGTAATGGCTGTACAATAATATCGTATCCATGTTCAAATTTATGTGTATCATTTTGTTAAAACTGACAGGTGTAATTCGTGTATGAAGGATTGTTAAAGAATACGAGAAAATCGAGCTTACACGCCATACACACTTTAAATATTTTACATTTCGATGAGCATTGCTAAGGGAAATAAAGGATCTAATATATCTGACAAAACCCAAAACATGTTCATATTTTGTTTAAAACTTGATGAAACAACTAACTTATATCCATTTTACAAGAGGTGATTCAAAACATGTTCATCTTCATATTTTACGAATATAATTCATGTCAAACTTCCACCAATAAATGAATAAGAACTATACGATGGTGATTGTATTGTTTAATATGACGTGAGTTGTCTTAGGCATAGACTTTCCATGATCAGACTTTGACAGCTTGTCGTCCCCTGGAAGACGATTCAAGTTATCAGATCCAGATTGTGCAGTAACCGGCTTCTGGCATTCTAAAGTGGACACATTTAGGATTGGATAATTTGTATGCAATGGTGATGAGGATGTGGTGGAGAGGGGATAATACGTACATACTGCTTGATTGGAAGATTGGGCTTTGTTGACAGTCTTAAAACCTAAAGGAGTTGGAGTTAATTTGTGGTTACTAGTGTTTGCAATTGTCTTCTTATCCTCGTGTAATTCGGGTAACTGCATGAAAGAATCCATTTCCTGTGCATCAGGATCTTTGCATGCCTCTTTCTCGATTTCACTTTGTACACCCTTATCGCCACCATCTTCAAAGCAATTATCTCCTCTTTGTTTGCGTATGCGTTCGCGTTGGTAATACACACCGGCATATATCAAAATGTTTAGAAACAACAAAGAACATCCGACTGCAACGATTATGCTTAAGGGAACCGACGATGTAGTGATTATGTCTTTTCTACCATGTGTTATAGACGACTCCATGTCCAGATCTAGCCTTGGTGTGCTGGTGGTCTTCTGAATATTTGACGGAACAAAAGAAACCTCATCCTGAAGTTGTTGTTCTTTAACTGTTTCATCACTGCTAATAACGTCTGGTTTATCACCAAAAGATGGCTTGAATGAATTAATAGGCGGAGTTGAGGCATAAAAGCTATTTATCAAACGATGGCCGGAATCAAATGTTGAAAAATTGCTTGCATTGTCGAGTTCATCTCCATCTAGCATCTTACGCTTGTCGACAGGAGAATTGATTTTTGGAAGAAGGTTGAGCCAAAGTGCCATTTCTCTTCCCCTATAATAATCATGAATACTGGGTCCTTTGCCTATAAATGAAAGCAGAAAAACAATAAATATTTTTGGATCAAAATCACAAGCAATGAAAATAAATGTTGCTAACCGTAATCTGCAAGTCGATTTCAATAATATGACCAACCCTGTCGCATTATTATCATTTAATGGTGACTACTGATACCAGTTTACTCATTATTATCATTTAATGGTGACTACTGATACCAGTCTACTCATTATTATCATTTAATGGTGACTACTGATACCAGTCTACTCATTATTATCATTTAATGGTGACTACTGATACCAGTCTACTCATTATTATCATTTAATGGTGACTACTGATACCAGTCTACTCTTTTATTCTTTAATAATTCAGAATACAGGGATGTGGATTTTAACTCTAAAGATCAAATCGGTTGGTTCGATATTTTTTCACTAGAGAAGCGTACAAAAGGAGACTGAGGAAAATTTCTACCGCATGAGAATAATAGTTGTATGTGCCACTTGGGAGACAATGGGCGATTTAAATTAGCCCGTAGGTTACATGGGGATGCCACTTAAAGAGAAAGGGAAAATCTATGTTAAAATGATATATAAGTCTAACATGGGAACGGTTTAATAGGAACAGAAGTGTTTATGGGGAAAAGTGATCATAGGGGCAAGTAAAATTATAATTTTAGCGTTGTTAAGGGAAAAAAGGGCCGAATTTGTATAGGGACAAGAGAAAATATAATGTTACAATATGTAGGAGATAGTAGAGTCGACAGTTTGTAGGGACAATGGAAATGTAAATTTTAAAAATATTCAGGATAAAAGGGTCTAGAGTTTATAAGCACAGGGAAAATATATTATTAAAATAGTTATGTGGCATCATCTCCCATTATCCTGACACCAGGACGACCAGTCTATACACTAATCTCTTAAAGCTGAGCGCCAGGCAAAGCAGCCGTTAGTGCCCTTTTTATAAGTCTTTGTTTTGGCTCGGCCGGGGTTCAAACCCACGACCTCCCGCATCCGAGGCAGACGTTCTTGCCACTTAGGCCACCGGAGCTGTGTATTTAAGGGAAAGAAAGGTCAACGGTTTAATATGTGGATCAGAGAAAATGTAATGTTAAAATAGTTAAAGGAAAAATGTCGACAGTTTACGGGGACAAGAGAAATTTAATGATAAAATTGTAATGAAAATGTAATGTCCAAATTTTAAGGGAAATAATGGTCGATAGTATATAGCTACAAGGAAAACTGCAATGGCAAAATTTTGATCTACATAAAAAACACACCTCTACAATGCAAACACACACACCTGCAATCCAGAAAGCGTGTTTTAATTACCATCCAAACACACACCTCTACAATCCAGCATCAGCGTTTTGATTGTTATTAAACACATACCCCTAATACCCAAACTCACACAGCTACACTACAACGGAAAAGGTAGACTCGTTACCCGCACTTTCAAACACATCTACTATCACACACAAAGGTAGGAAGTGTTTACAGACACACTACTACACATTTACATATAAATATACTATCACACTTAGGTTTACATTAGGTGGCTCTTGGGGGCACAAAGGGAAATCGTATGTGAAATGCTTTTATATTAATCCTTTTTCCATTTTGAAAAATGTATTGGAAACAAAGGGAATTTAACATGTAGATGGCACTTAGAGGTACAACGGGAATTTAACATGTAAATGCTACTTGGGGGCAAATCGGGAATTTTGTTCACAATCCAACACGAACCTTTACTATCGAAGCACACAACCTATGATCAAACAACCATTTGTTAATTACAATCCAACACTTGTAGGGATCTGCTGGAATTTAACATGGAGAAAAGAGTCATAAGTGTATAGCTTCAAAGGGCTAAATATTTATGTGGCCTACAAGAATTTAACAAAAGAAGAGCTATCTACTATCCAATTACGCAGTTACCCACTGTGCAACACCCAATATACACTAGCTAAAACGTCTTGTGGAGCGTGTCCTCACACCTACTATCAAATGATAATGGAATAATGTGAAAAAAAATGAATGAACGCACACACGTATACTGTTCAAAACCCACTTTCTGATTATAATCAAACAAACACCTACTTCCAACACTCACTTTTGAGTACTATCCAACACCCAATTTTTGATTACTATCCAACACCATTTTTCAGTGTCCGACAACAACTTTGTAAATACTATCGAACACACGCATTCTATTCAACAATCATTGTTTTAATATTATCCAGCACTCGCTTTATATATAATGTCCTAAACACAATTTTTGATTACTATCCAACACCACTTATGATTACTCTCCAATACACGATGGAAGTGATCAAGACCCACTTCACTTACTAATTTCCGAAAATGTTAGGAGTGCTTTACACACATTATACTAATATACACACTGTCACACATACACTTTATGTGATATCATAGAACTAGGATGAAAATAAACGAGATGAACTATACACACGCTATAATATGAAAGCAATGGTGGCTGGAAAATCTGGCGAACACACCGCTTTATATGGTAATAAAATGCAAGTGAAGGAACACATCTGTTCGATTCGGTATGCGGACGTGAAAAGTGTAAAGGAGTATGTCAATACAAATCTTTTGTAACAAATAAACAAATCACAAATATTTGTTTCAAAATAAATATGTTTAATAATAAGACAAAGCTTCTCTTTCTCAAACCCGAAAAGAGTTTTAAACATGAACACATTTACAGGTTGTGAATTCAAACTTGATTTCCAGCGATCTTTGACCATCGATGCACACTACTAAATCTCACATTGTTTAATTGAGTCGATACAGCATTTCTTCTCATACGCCAGTGATGTCTTCCAGTGGAGGTAATCCGTAAGAATCAAAATAGTCCACTCTCTGATCGTTGGGAAAGTAAACGGTTACATAATTGGTTACTGTTGACGACGTATGCTTGAACCTCTTAAGAAGTTTGATGGGGATGTATATCTTGAGCACACACCACAGAATCCCAAGAAGCTTTGTACGAACTGTGAGTCAGCAGGTAATGAATTTCCAGGTATTCGTTTGTTTTTGCATTTTTTTTTTTACATGCTATGATAAAACATGAATTGACGCACGACATGTTCCTGGAAATGTTCTGTCAAATAGATTAATGAACAATGGGTAGTCTCTGTGCTCTGTTACAAGGGAGCTTCGATGCGTTTGGTCTCCAGAGAAGTCAACAGAGGAAAGGACCGGTCTCACAAGTTTTTGTACCTCTTTCAAAAAATCATCTCTTCTGAAATGCATCTCCCATATACTCTTCCACTTTTATTCTGAGCTCATCATTAAACATTTGTTGTGTTGCTTGTTACTAGGATGATCGATTAAAAATCCATAACAATGTTCCTAGATCAGCCCTGCGATTCTTTCAGTCAAGCAAGTAGTAAAACAAGAGACTAAATGTTGTTCTTTATTTGGAAAATAGAAATAACCAAGCATTGTGGTAGCTGTCCTTGGAATACATGATCTTCGATCTTCTTAGACCCAATTCCAGAGGCAATGGTTAAGATTTCACTAATACATGATCTTCGATCTTCTTAGACCCAATTCCAGAGGCAATGGTTAAGATTTCACTTCCACTCGTCGAAATGTATACTTGGCTATCGTTCTGCTTAGAGTTTGATGTTGTTTCTCATTTTATGTAAGAATTCTACACGAAGCGCGTAGAATGTGACTCCTTCGATGCTCATTATCATTAGCCATCAAACGAAAGTCGTTACTACGTCGATTCAATCACTGGAGTACATCCACTCCATTAAAAATATTTGCCTAGCTATAAAATGTCTAAATGCAAACGATCAATTAGTTCTAAACTGCACCCTTGTTTGATTTGCCTTCGGCAGTCGTTTAATCCAGCATTCAGAAGATCGCCAGCTTCTGTCACCTCTGTGTCGCTAAAAAAATCCAATGTGTCGGGTTGCATACCACATAAACATCCCGATGTGTGTTCTTGACTTCTATTCCTTTCGTCAATATATGTTCCATGTAGGTGAGCAGCAGCATGGATACGTAGCGGTACCGAGCTTTCTAGTTGCCATCGGTTTTAAGATGGATGTTACCGTATGAAAGCTGATTTTAACATATCTCGCAATCCATGTCCGTGTTGTCCAGCGACATTTTTGGAGGAAGGATAGATCTATTACAATTAACTGGATAATTTGGCAATAAAAGACGATCTGACTTTTAAGGACACGCTCTACACACTACAATAACAGGAAGTGTTTTGTAGATCTTTTAGAGAGATAGCTTCTGTATTGAACGGGCATTGTGGTCACTTTCGCTTCTTTAATGGTATTTCTACTTTGAAGATTACAATCCAAGCATTGAAACTAGGTAGACATCCTCTCCAACAAACTTTCACTTCTTGAGATCGACGTTTTCCCAGTTTATGTGTTCTTATAACCAGAATGTTTTCAATAGTATACATGTTGTCTTCTTTCTTAGTAACTCGTTAGATGTCATGCAAGGTTCCTTTTAATACTTCTCCGTTCATATCTTCCAATCCTCCAGCTTATTGTTTTGTTTCACCAACGCAAACCAGATATCCGTGTTTATTTGTTTCCTTCAGTGATGCCTCAGACATTCAAAACAAGCATGCACAAAGATACCCACAAACATACTAATACATACTTGGTAAAAACACAATACTTGGTATATACGTCTAGAGAAAGAACAGTGGGCAACCGAATGTCGACAATGGAAAGAGAAAGTAAAACCAGGAGAAAAGCTAGACTAAGGTAGCAAAAACTTTATCATTGTCAGGAAAGTAGACATTGGTATTCAGAGTGTCCTACACAAAAAGAGAATAGATACGAGGAGGAGGTTTCCTCAAACCAGACTCGTCAACAAATTCATGGACTCAAGATAATTACAAGAAAGTGAAGAGGTGAAACCCATGCCAGTGAAGAAATTCAAGAAGGAAAGAGACAATCAGTAAGAGAAAAAAGAAAAAAAAAAAAAAAAAAAACGAAGTCGAAGATTTTATTCTGATTTATATTCCCTGAGAATGATATGTTTTCTCTTCCCTTCTCCTTCTCCTTTTCATGTTTCCTCTTGTTGTTGTTGTTGAGTAAATACATCGTCTGCATATCAGTGTCCAATTCTTCATTCTGTCTATTTCTGCTATTATCTATCAGTGGTAGAGATAGAGAAGGAGGTGATGGTAATACTAATGTCGCAGGCAAACATTCTTGTTACGACGACATAAAAGCAGCAAAAGCTATATCAAAGTCATTCTCTTCTGGAAGAATGATACTATCTGCAGCTGCATTTATAGTCGAAATCATGGTACTATCACTCCGAATATGCAATATATCTGTACCAGGTGCATCCAAATGTATTGTCATTGCTTCTGCCGTTAGTATGGTACTCAAACTGTTCCGCAATGGTAAACAGTAGAAACGCTGGTGCGCATAAGTACTGAAAGTGACGTCAGGCGTTAGGTCTCTTCTCATTGGAAGAGAGAAGCCCGGACTCTGGATTTTGTAACGTGCAGAGATTGGTAAAACATATCAGTCCGTTTCAATCTGCTCCTATACTATATATACAAGTGCATTCTCCTGTGTTGAGACCTGGTCGCAAAACAACTCAAAAAATGTGTGGACTAGGTAAAGTCAACAACCATCGTATCGAGGATGCCTTACAACCCGGAATACCCAAAGTACGTGAAGGCATCGTGGGCTATTGAAAGAATCACAGACACGGCAACATAGACAACAAGAATTTATGTGGAGAGGCAATGGTGTCTAAAGCGGGTCAAACTCTATGCACCCTCTGTGCGATGAAGTTTGAGAAGAAGAAAAAGTGAAGTGATATCACTTACGTTAAACACTTTTAGTTAAAAATCAACAACTGTCCTTCTCAAGGCCATCCAAATCGTTCGAAAAGAAAGACACTAGTTATAGTTGTCAAAAGAAAAAATGTGTTTAACGTTTTTTGAACGACACTAATATAATTCCTTTCACAATACGATGCAATTCTTCCTTACCTAAAATGGGAAATACAACAAATAACTATTGCAGTCTTTTCAACTTATCAAACAAACATGTTATAAAGGAAAGAAAATTCTAGCTTGTAGAAAGAATAACTTGAATTAATTGTGCATTACTTTTTTTATCAGAACTAAACAGATGATATGAAAAGATTTTGAATCAGCTAAATGTAACAGGCATCGGTGCTCTGAAACTACACATATTAGGGAAAGTACCTATTGTAGTAGCTACAATGCAAAATAATTGTTTTCTTTACGATGCAACTCTGACTGCATATCAAATGATGTAATTTATTTGATAACTTGTAAAACAAAACGTAACATGCAATATGTTGGATACATACTTAACAACTTTCTAAGAAAATGAATAATCATCGTCTTCGTATAAAATTGTTTGGATCCCCTTTTCTCCTCTACTGTTTCAATACATTGTAATACAAATAATCATTCTTTACGTGATCTTTCTTTCATGACAATCAATATTGTGCATCGAGAGGCGAAAAGGCAGATGTACATAGTTACTTAATTTATCGGTTAGATACATTTCATCTCCATGGCCTTAATACCAAAGCATTGTACAAAACTGAATAAAATTGAATTAAAAGAATTCATCTTTTGTAAACGTATATATTAGTTTGACTGTTTCATTATGATTATTATGATTTTTTTTTCTCTCTCTCTCTCTCTCTCTCTCTCTCTCTCTCTCTCTCTCTCTCTCTCTCTCTCTCTCTATATATATATATATATATATATATATATACACACACATACAAGTGTGCAGACTTGCTTCTACAACCTAGATGGAATGCTTACAACAATATTATATTTCTGGTATGAGACTGAATGTATTTATGTATTTAGAAAGGATTGCTCACGTTTTGAAGGATTAAAGGAGAATAATATGTGTCCATATATGACATGTCGGTAAATATTTTGTTTCCTTTTGCTATTTATGTCAAAACACACGAGAATGACTGTAACATGCCTTTCTCAGACCTAATTACGTTATACACCAGACCAAGATTTTGGAGAAATAAACAAAAGTTCAATACTGGACGTAGTATCATTCATTTTGCCCATTTAAGCATGAGACTGGCTTGCAGGGCATATACTCGTTATGTTGTGCATATACTAGTATGTCCTGCATATACTCGTATGTACTGCATATACTCGGATATTCTGCATATGCTCGTATGTTCTGCATATAATTGCATGTACTGCCTATACTCGTATATTCTGCTGATACTCGTATATACTGCATACACTCGTATGCCCTGCATACACTCGTATGTTCTGCATACACTCGTATGTCCTGCATATACTCGTTTTCTCTTTTCAAAGAGCGGTTTATACAGCTGCACTTTTAACTCGTACTAAAATGGCATTTTTTATTTGGTAGGTTTTTAAGCGTTTCAAAGTAAATGCCGGTATCAAATCATATGTCTAATAGTAATGGGCACTGGCAGCCCTCTTTTCCAGTAAACGTTTACTTACGTCTATTGCCATGGAAATATTAACCTTGCATGCCATAAATTCTTTACACATTGCTTATGAAATTAAACGACAAGAATATCTTCAAACTGCTAAAAATACCTATATCATCCCCAAACTTCATGTAGGTCTGGTTTTGTATGCTATACTTGTGCCATAAGACCCAGTTGTATCGGTTCCGTCCGGTGAACATTTCTGTTTTATCCTCTTCAGGTAAGTTGGGATCACTGAAAAGAAAGCCAGGCACATAGAAGGTTTTAAAGTGCAAGATTACGAGATTACATAATTTCACAAAGCCAGCAAGTAGAAAGCATGTGGTTTATTTATGGATTTTTAGTTCTCCTTCAAACACTTAGAAATTCAGCCATAAAGATAGGGGGATCTCTGGCTGCTGTATGTGAATACATAACGTTTCAATGGTTGAAATATACAAGTTATCAGCATACCCTATGCCACGAGCAGTATTTGTACTTTTACAACATATTATGCAATTATACCCTACTCGGACAGATATAATTTTGGCGTGTATATGAAGACCGTGAACCCCCAGATCTAAGTGGATTGATCTAACTTTAAGTTCCCGGATGTGCCAAAATACCATTGGCTGCTTATAAAGATGAAACGGATGAAGTGTAAATTGGAATATCGTGCAAGAAAATAGTTGGCATTTTCGTACACACATAATATTTGGTACATATTTTCTGTCTCAGTGGTGTCGTTGTTATGGGATTACCGCCAGTTTCAGCTAATGATAGACTATTTATGGCGGCCAGTATATTTGGTGGAGGAAAAACCCGCGAAAACCCAAGAAAAAACACCGACCCATGGGAAGCTACTGGAAAGCTTTCACAGGAATTTCACCCAGCGGTTTAGGAGGAGATAGAGTTGTGAAAAGACGGAAGAATAGGCGGAATATATCATACCATTTCCCCTATAGTGTGGGAATAATTGCGCCATATAATTAAAGTGGCATATCGTGATGTATAATAAGACATTACCCTATGGGAGCTGCGGTGGCTCAGTGCTTAGCGTGCCCGACTCGATACCGAAAGGAGGCCGGTTTGAATTCTACCACGTGACCAGTCTGTGTCAGCTATCATAGTGTCTCCTTGGGCAAGGCACTGAACCAAACCAAACCACACCTTTACACATCCGGCAATCAAATACTGATTGGCCCACTTAAAGTTAGGACTTCTGGGTTTATATACTATACACTAAATAAAACTCCAACTGAACAATCATAGAAAATATTTTTTAACAAATCACAAAACTAATGAGTGGCATTTATTGCGCATTTAAGTGTTGTTGAAAACATTGAATCGTTTTGTTTGTTTGTTCACATCAACAATCCTGCATTGCATATTCTTGTTGACCTGAACGTCTCTGTATTCGCAATTACCTACCATTAAAGCGCGATCGACGTATACAATACTTGCAAACCTTGAGCGCTGTGTCTAATAGCATGTACCAACCTGTTGTAAAACTTTATCTTTAAACTGTGCATTGAGCTGTAGAACACTAGACAAAAATTGGCAACATAAATGGGCTTTATGCAGAACAGTATCATAATGCTACTTTAAAATTGACTTTCAGATGAAGCACAGCTTTAGGCTAATGTGTGCCTTATAATAGTGGACTTTACGAGAATACCAATGAGACGGTTTTCTGTTTTCTGGGTACATGACAGATATTGATCTTTAGAGGACGTAAATTTATATATATATATATATATATATATATATATATATATATATATATATATATATATATATATATTATTAAGGGAGGTTAACGTTTATTTTAATCACAGTACAAATATTGTTTTCTACATCAACAACACATGGAAATATGATTCTCTCCAAAGTTTAAACTATGTGACTGGTTAATTAAAATAATGGAATTTTGTATTCAAGTTATTTCGTTATAATGTTGCACGAGTGAGAGCGAATGATCACATAGGTGTATGTCCGTAGGCCCCTATATGGATGCAGGTGTTGAACAATGTTGGCTCAAGAACAGGAAAGTGACATCGGCGCAGAATTCTCAGGTGGTGGGATTCCGTCGTGAGAGAATCAATATTCCATTCAAGTGGAGCATCCACCACTACCACCTTCCACAACCCTAAGCACTCTTTTTGAGGAACAAATGTCTGCAAAGCTATGTTTTCCCAAGTGAAACATTTGCTGGATCAAGTTTTCCCGCCATTACCTGAGGCGTTTCCAGATAAAGGAATAACCCCTTCTATATGATTCCACTGTACAAAATATCAGTCCCTTCCATACGTATTTCGCATTTGAGATACACAACCAATCAACACCTTTAGATATAACTAGGAACTATTTCACTCATACCCACTTATCCGGCTGTGACCTGAGCTCAACTACAAAACTAAACAATACCATAATGAAATCGCAGCAATACTGCATTATGTGACGTTTGCGCCTAGAAACTAGCTAATTACTCAGGCTGAGAAATATTTCCCGAACACCAACTTCCCATAATCAAACAACTAGTCACTAAAATCTAATAAATATGTACACAAATAGCGCATTTATTACAAAACCTTAACGTACAGACCGACGCACCTCACGCCAGAAGAAATGGACGAAGAGTAGATTTTCGTCACTTTCTGAGGACATTCTGTTCATTTTCCCCAAGGCAAAACATTACTATAGTCTTTTTTACCCTGGGAAACAGTTGCCCTTGGATTGTTTTCCTCCAGGTAGCATTTAATGAAATGTAATAATGCCAGGGCAGAAAAATGTGGACTTTGCCACTTCGCAGAGATTAGACCCAGCACTACAATATTCAATACATCACAAATATACATGAATTACCTTTCCTTGCCGTTCTATGATGACAGTGTGTTGATACATTTTAATGAAAAACCGAGGGCAGGCATGGAGGTGGAAACAATTGACACTATATCAGAGTATTCCAGCTTCCCGAGGTAGAAAGTCTACTCCATGGAAGAAATAATAGAACGACTTTTACCTGACTAAAACATTACTCTATTGTAGTTTGTCACCCGGGCAAAAGTTACTTTTGAAGGTAAACTCTATTCCAGGGCCATTTTTTCCTGGGGTAAAATTGGCTTGGGTGAAAGCTACTCTATGAGACCGAGTTAGCGAGATTTGGTATCGTGTTCGATCTCTGCCCCCTGCCGCACATATATTCTCCGTGTAAAATGAATTCTTACGGCAAGATAGGCTTTTAGAGAAAGACCATACAACAAAAACAGGTATTCAAACAATATCTTTGTTGCTTTTAATTGGTTTGATACCACAAATCAAGTGTATGGTAAAAGAAATATGTGAACGATTAAGACAGTAAGCGATCGAAGAAGTCGGATAATACTTAAATCGGAAATGACTGATTTCCTAAGTTTTCTGTAATAGACATTGACATTACGAAACTCCTGAATGGATCTGAAAGTTAATATTCCATTATCTTACTTTCATTTGTTCCCGTCACTGAGATCATTACCAAAGTTCTCGGAAAAGAAAGATGCTACTTTTCAGTCTTTCACAGGGAGAATAGAATGGTTAAACCATATAAAGGAAGGAAGAGAACGTCTTTCTAACCTTAATCACTCTGAATATTCGCGTCAAGGATTTGTCAGTTTAAACATGTTGTGTAGATGCATGCCAGTAAGATATGACCCAAGAAAGCATTGTCCTCGGCCAATGAGGAGTACCACTTCGGTTGAATAGCATACACATTGACTAAGAAAATGAACTCCTTCGGCCAAACATTTCTGAACAGATTGATTATTTTTTTCCAATCAATGAACGACATATTTCACAGGAACGCATATAATATTTCTGCTATCTCTCTTTATTATGACAGTCCCGGCCGAAATTGAATTAAAATGAAGGAAAATATTCATTACCTATCAAAAACGTCTGTCGATTAAACAAATATAGAGGGAAAGATAAGGCACACTTGTCTAACTAACTTCCAATCCTATGGAATTCAAGAAATCAGAAGACGGTAAAAGATATTTCGGATGGGATTTCAGCCCATTAAAAAAAAAAAAAAAAAAATACCATCACACTCTTTACAATAGTTGGAGTGCAATCATTCCTAAGCAAGCCATTGTGTCGAGAAAATAAACAACGTGAAATTAATCTTTAATGAATGACTTTATCATCTGATGGAATGTAATCTATAAATGAAAAAATAAAACTTCAATTGTTTTCCTAATCAACAAATAATGTTATTTAAAAGAAATCTGCTAGGCGATGCTTGACAAAGGTAAAAAGAAAAAACTTAATGACACATTATATTCACAAAATATTCAAACAAAAAGATATAAATGAGAGAATCAAGTACAAATTGAAACGACGTTTCAAATATCAATGATATTATCTTGAATTGAACGGAAAATGAGCTTTAATTGAGTACGCATTATTTTATCTTTCAATCCTAAACAAAATTAAATTGATTTTTGTATGTGACTGCAAAAATGTCTTCTCCGTTACTTTTGAGCTGTAACATTTTGACGTGACACAGCTAAGTGTCATTTATTCAGTAGGTACCATTTGTATCTAAATCGTTCCGAACTTTAAGATCAATGATTTTTGATCTGATGAACTTCACAAAATAAAGCGACATTCGGAAAAAAAAGATTTTCACAGATTTTCACGTATATGCACTATATATAAGTTGCCTAGTATTACGTGTTTGGGGACGAAACAAGGAGCCAATACAAAGGTTAGGAGAACTTACCACAACGTACCCTGTTTTTGCAAAGTTCGTCCAGAACCGCATCAGATTTTCACTCAGAATTTTTTCAGCATTACTATATTCAAGAGGAAATGGCGAAATCCCATCAACCAAGGGCGCCCCAAAAATATATGGCAGCTCGTCACCATGAGCTCCGCTGACCCATTTGGGATAATTTTCAGATGCGGTTGAATGGGAAAAAACATAGAGATATGTGTCATTATGTTTGGAATGTTCATTTGCCATATCTATCAATGGAGCCACATATAGCCCATCGCTCAGTAGATCAATGACGTCATTCCTTCTTGTCATGTCGTCTTGGACTTTATCCCAAGTTGAGTATTCGTGATCAAGAATCTCAAATATCTTTTGTCTCTGATAACGAAAATTATTTTGTACAAATGTTCTGTAGATCTGGGTTTTTCTGTCTTTACTAATTCCAACATGTACTTCCTCTTCCTTGAGGTATGAATAAGCCTCATCCTGTGTTATACCAAAAATAACGGGCGTTTTGGCGAAACGGGTCTTTTTGTCTTTCATTAATTCACGTATAGACATGCTTGAAAATGCCTGGAGGTTCAGCGTGGGAGCAAAGCAGGAATAGTACTTCGGGGCCAAAGGAACATGCTCACCAAGTTCTTCGACAGACTTGCTCCTCAAGCATTTAAGTAATTGTTCCGAGTTGTCGAGATTTCCTCTGCAGCTGACATTTGTGGCCAACCTGCGGGCGCACATGGCTGGATTCACAGAAATTGCCCATGAACTAAGAGCAGACCCGCTTTGAAGTATAACCCTTTGGAAGTACGTCTCTGAAAAACAAAACAGAATTTCAATGTTCAATTCATAGTGTTTTAGGCTGAATTTCATTTTTGTAATACCGAACAATGAAGAAGGGAAGAAAACAAGAAGTAGAAGAATAAGAAGGGAATACATTTTTAAAAAGGGATATTGTGAAATATAACAGTGTAAACCCTGGTCTGTCAATTGTTTTAATATTTACATTATAGTATATATATATATATATATATATATATATATATATATATATATATATATATATATATATATATATATATATATATATATATATATATATATATATATATATATATATATATATATATATATATATATATATATATATTCATTAATTTTATTGTTTACTTATAAATTTAAACGACAATTTTATTTTACTGGATCTCAAAAAATACACGCTTTGACCTTTTGTTAGTCCGTCATAAAATCGTCTGGATTCTGTGAAAATGACTAATTGCTGGCGAACACGATAGTGTTTTAAGAAAGGATGCAAAACCGACTGGTTGGGATAGGCAGGGTTTATGCCACGTGTTAAACATGAGCTGTGATTGGTTAAATGGTTGAACTTAGCTACTCACATACATCAAACAATTTACGAGAATACAATGACATGTTAGATTATCGTTGTACGCGGAGATGTGGCCCATTTACTCTCCCTCCACAACGAATAGACAATGATAAGTAATCAAATAGTTGTGGAGGTATAGACCATTCTTAATGAGATCCTCATGAATATTAATGCATCGCGAAAACGAGGCTAAGCTAGGCAGATCGAGAAAAAAATATGGCTTCCTACTGTTCATCGAGTAACGATCTGAGCTGTTTGCCAGATATTTCTTTTGCATTCGTTGAGAATTTCATCACGGATGTCTCCAGCAGTTCAGGGAAGGAACAGATGACAAAAGGATTCAAGTATTACAGTGAGGGATATGTCCATTCTCTTAAACGTAAGTTGATTTACGTCCTATCTTGAGTGTCTTTTTTCTCTACAGCACACAAAATACAAGTTAACGATAGAGAAAAGAAACTATTTAAAGCATGAATTTTGTTTCTGATTAGGTATGGTTTAAATGTACAGCTATGATCAATCAATACTGTGGTCAAAACACGCGGTCAGAATAAAACATTTACTAAATGTGCATAGTGACACAAACTGCCCTTTTAATCAACCACGCCCCCCTAACCAGTAGAGACTTTGTGGTGTGCTTTAAATAGTTTTAGGTACATGTCGGTATGCTTGCATTTTAATTTGTATCAGAAGTGCACAACCTGGTTGTTGTTATGGTGCTTGCTGCTTTTAGTGCCTGGGGGTGGGAGGGACTGGGATTTTCCCTTTAAATGACATAATTTTTCTTTTCTGAATCATTTGTCAACTGACAATATGGATATACGATTTTATTCATACGAACACATTTTTTTTTTGTTTCAATAACAGACTGGCAGTTATATATTTACCCACAAAACAGCAGGATTATTTGTTCAAAGCTGTTTGAAAGCCATTTATATATATATATATATATATATATATATATATATATATATATATATATATATATATATATATATATATATATATATATATATATATCAAAGCACCCTGCCCCCAAACACACAAATTGGTCCCTTATTTATGTGAACTTCTTCATTGATTATAATTAATATTATTTTTGTGGTGTTGGTAGATGGATGAATTTTAACACCCAATATGTAAATGCAGACATTAGATAAAGTAAACATAATAGGGAAGAATCGTGTCTAAACAATATAAAATTTTGTCATTTTATGTATGGGATATTCTGTTAATCTGTTTATTAAAATAATTTTCTCTTTAATTTTCAGTTTATAAAGATGGAAATTAATGCTTTATCAAGGGACGGTTATTTAGATCACAAAAGAAGAACGAGTCACCGCATGTTGTTGAGGTAAACATGTCATATTTATTTAGATTTCATTCCTGAATCTAATCATCTTTATTTTTGTAACAGGCATCAAGCATCACATATTAGTGTAGGCTTGTGCTGCATGTTACAGCATGTGATCATGACAACATAAAAATCCTGTGACAGAGAAATACAATTTATTTATAATAAAGTTATGTTTGTATGCATATTTCAATACGCAGTTAGATTTATTTCATTAAAGTTTCAAATGTTATGATTTTTAATGTTTCCATTCTTCTATTCATATGGGATATTTCAGCAGTATGCGCATACCTATTTTACAATTACAAACTGAGTGTGTTTATATTTGTTTAGATTATAGATTGTCATTTCTGCAGAAAAGGTATCCTCGTCAACATGCTCGTGCACAATTGGGCAGAGTTGTGCTTGCGGACATGTAACAGCTCTTCTGTACCAGCTGGCTTACTATAAAAGCAGGAAAATGAGGTTAATTCCAGCTGACACAGCTAAAACATCATTACCTCAGACTTGGCATCAGCCTAGGGGAGATAAATTGAGAGGATCAAAAGTGGACGGATTGGTTGTACAGGGCTATGATCGTAGTAACCGTAGCAATCGCCACCGAGCTACAAAGGGTATTAAATCCACAATGTACAACCCTATTCCAGAAGATGCCCAGTTTAATGCAAGTGAGCTCGCGGAAAAACTTAAGGATTTTAACATGTTATTTCCCCCTGTGTTCAGTGGTTCTGATTCTCAACAGGTTTTAACACCTTATGGAAAATTTGTGAAGGGAAGCATTTTGGGCTACCAGCAAGAAATGTGCAGTGACTATATATTAAATCTAATGGACATTGTTACATTTATAGAATTACCCAGTAGTAATGTGATGACAAATAATGTTGTGACAGTGTTGACTGAGAATCAAACAGTACAGTTTGACACTCTGACAGTAAGTGAGACAGAGAGCTGGGAAATTGAGAAAAACACCAGGTTGCAGTCCAGAGACCCCAGATGGCACAGTATCAGAAAGGAAAGGATAACGGCATCAAATGCTGGAGAGATTGCAAAACGCAGAAAAGGTGAAGCTTAGTTTTTTATTGTTTTATTGATATAATTATGATCATATCATATTTAAAATGTCCTAGTACATGCAGTTACAAAACTGGCGATCACTGAAATTAATGTTCCTGTACAAAAATGTAGTAAACCGAAACGTTCAACACATTTTGTTAACATCGCAAGTTTGAAATCTACAGATTATTATACATTACAATGAGTTTACTTTTCAACAAATAAATAATAACTTCAATGTTTTGCAATGTGGTCATGATGTGGAGCTTCGTACAACTTCAGAATTAAGTTGATGCCCGATGTATGTACACGACTGTACTTGTAGGTATGTACAGTAGAAAGATATTATACATATTATAATGGATCTGTTTTGGCAACACATGCTGCAGGCAAGATAAAGTTGCCTATGTTCAAACAATTTCTCTCTCTCTCATACAAATGTTTCATATGCAGATGGTGATAAGTTAGCCGAACGTTTAAGAAGCACCAGACATGTGACCACTGCTACTATGAAGCATGGCTTGCAATCAGAGGGGTTAGCAGCAAAAGAATATAGCAAGGTAAACTGCCACTTTAATAACAATTAAAATTCAAGTACTGCTTAACAGACTTTGCAAAGAGGCCCCAAAGCAATATGTATGCATTCAAGGTGCAGTTTCAAAATATTAAAATTATATTCAACATGCACCGATATTTTTAATATTTCAACACTTATAATAAATTCTTGAAATTCAAATCGTGCATAAATGCTATCTATATTACATTAGCCATATCATATTTCTTCAAATAAACATTCCAGGGCAGTGTATTTTCCTAACTTAGGATTGTTTTTTTGGAATACAAAATGAGTATGCTGTAAAGATACAAAAAAAAAACCTTATCCGATTTGTATTCTTCTTAAATGAATTTTCAACAACAACATGTGTACAACCTGCTTAAGAAATCAAGGAAAATAATTTGTATTGCATAAAAGACAACCCAGTGCGTAAGAATATTTTATTTGAAGAAGAAACAAAACCACCTTTTAAATTAGTGCGATATGTGATTTTGGTTGGTTTTTAAGGATTTTTTTTTTCTTTTTTTCTTTTAGAGAATGGATGACAGTGTCAATCTGTACCCAAGTGGCATAATTGTGAGCCCATTTTGTCACTGGCTGGCTGCAACTCCTGATCGTAAGGTCTACAACCCCGACAGGGCCCCCCCCCCCCATGGTTTGTTGGAGATCAAATGTCCAGTTGCAGACACTTTACTATCTTTGAAATACCTTGCGGTCTCTAATGATGCCTTGAAACTGAAGACAAACCACAACTACTACTACCAAGTTCAAATGCAGTTGGCAGTTACGGGACTGGAATGGTGTGATTGTTGTGTGTGGTTGGAAAATGACTTTCATGTTGAGACAATTCTGTTTGACAGGGAATTTTGGCAAGCTGTCAAGGACAAGCTTGATCTCTTCTATTATACATTCTACCTCAATTAGTAAGTTTTCCTGTTTGTATATATGCACATGAATGTTTTGTAAGATATATTAAAATGAATTTTCTATACCTTTTCGTTATTAAATCATTCCGACAACCCCAAGCTATGTAATAAAAATGGCTGCAAGTCATTTGCCAAAGTGGACCTTGTCACACTGCTCTTAAAATCTACTTACATATATTCTCAATTTTAAGTTCAGCTTATTGGCTTTTACTTACTATATATGTATATAGGCTGGAACAATCACCCATAGATGCATTTTAGAATTGTATATCATTTGCACATGAACTCTTTGAGTAATCGTATATATATATATATATATATATATATATATATATATATATATATATATATATATATATATATATATATATCGATACACACAAGTACTACCACAGGTATTTGCATGAAATCAAGATGTCAGTGAAATATGCACGATTTTACCAAAGGTGTAAAACAACTTGTACATTACTGAAATGTTAATAAAATGAACTAGATAGACAGGTCAGTTCGCTCTGGTAACGATGCACCAGGCTTTATTAATGGGGCATCATCAATTCGTCAGTGTTGCACACCAATGATATTATTGACCCGCGAATGTGTTTTGTATTGATGCATGAACCTACTGCAAACACCCGTGATATAAATGCCAAACGAGATTTGTGCACCGATGATGAATTCCGAGGAAATTCTGCGAGATATGAATGATGTAATACTGGGTGTCTTTCCAAGCGCACACTCGATAGATTTTGCTCGATAATTACTTTCTCATTAATGTAACCAAATTTTTCATGTATATGATTATTTCTGCACCTGTCACTGCGGAAAAAAGTAAGCACCATGGAGATTGCACTAGCATAATGATGCTCTTATCACATTTGACCCAATATTGAATCGCTGCCATACGGAAAATGTGCACAGAATAACGTGTCCGTGTTTTCATAAGACAGTGGAACCGCTCCAAATGTTCTTGGACTTCCTCAGTGTGCGTACGAGATTAAATCAATCAATGAAAAGATCGGACTGAGGACCACGTTGTTGACCAAGCGCTATTCCAGCACCAGCATTCACGTACATGACCCTACACTAATATGTACTTTCTCAATTGAAACTCCAAAGTACGTAATATATATATATATATATATATATATATATATATATTCCATACCAAAACTACATTTTAATCACCTCCCTTTCATTATTTAAATACATGGTTCAAAATGGTGGTCCTCTTTTCATGAAATTTCCTGGTGTTGTGAAACAATTTGGACAGAAACAGATTGCCCACGAAACTTAATTAACATATTTATAATGATTCCTACAATTAATTTTTCAAATAAAAATCTTGCTAGATATAAAATATTAAAATCTTTCTATGGTTATTGTGCAGTATTTTGAAATAAGAACCAATATTGTTTTTCTAAAGCTGCGAACAAAGACTATATAAGCACTGCTAAATATTCATTTATTCTCATAAACCGAGTATACACCATAGTGTCGTAACTATTATCTAAACGCATAAAAGACTGACCGAAGAAAATCACTTCCTCCTCTCTTGTGAAGTTATTCACATACTCAGTCCTGCTCGAATTCGAATATTGGTTTGAGATGGATGATTTAGAGCGTTATGAATACATAAAGTTATATGGCTGTATTGCAAGTCTGGATGATTTCGCGTATGTACAAGTACATCAAGTTATATGGCTGTCATGCATGTCTGGATGCTGTAGAGAATATTCGAGTACATGAAGTTATATGGCTACCATGTAAGGCTGGATGATTTAGAGTAAATTTGCTTGCATGAAGTTATACGGCTGTCTTGCAAGTCTGTGTTGCTTAAAGTATGTATGGGTGCATAAAGTTATATGGGCTTCTTGCAAGTTTGGATGATTTAGAGCATGCACGAGTAGATCAAGTTATATAGCTGCCATGCAAGGCTGATTTAGAATATCTACATGTACATCAAGTTATATTGCAGTCTTTCAAGACTTAATGATTTAGAGTATGCATGAGTACATGAAGTTATATGGCTGCATTGCAATTCTGGATGATTTTATAGTTTGTATGAGCACATAAAGTTCTATGACTGTCTTGCAAATCTGTACGATTTAGAATATGTATCAGTACATCAGGTTATATGGCTGTTTTGCAAGTCTGAATGCTTTAGAGTATTTATGAGTACATCATGTTATATAGCTGCTGCGCATGGCTTAATGCATGAGTATATCAGGTTATATGGCTGTCTTGCAAGGCTGGATGGTTTAGAGTATGTTGTTGTTGTTGTTGTAGTTTTGGGGTCTAATGCCATTTATCAGTTCAATGTAGGCTATATACGGCGCCCAGTATAACTGGTGGAAGACGAACACGGGAAAACCAAGGTATGAGCCACCCATCCACGAGAAGTTACTTGCAGCTTTCTCAATTACCCAAATTAGTCGAGTCTGATACTCGAATCCACGCAAACAGAGGTGTGATGGCAGTGATCAGCAAAGGAGAGAGCTTTAGACCACTCGGCCACTCGGGACTCCGATTTAGAGTATGTATGAGTACCGAAACTGGAATGTCTGTCTTACATGTCCCGTTAATTCGAATATACATGGGCACATCAAATTATATGACTCTCTGGATGATTTAGAATATGTATGAGTACATAGAGCTGTATGACTGTTTTGCAATGCTGGATATTTTGGAGTATGTATGAGTACATCAACTTATATGGCTATCTTGCACGGCTTGAAAATCGTACGTTGCTGGCCAAACAATGCGTCAGATGCCTTTGATCAGGACTATTGTCAAGTTGACCATTTGTTTAATCAAGGGCATGATTGGCAAATACAGGCCCTGATGTCATATCGATGTTCAAAGGCGATAATAAGTAAATTTGAGAGAGAGAGAGAGAGAGAGAGAGAGAGAGAGAGAGAGAGAGAGAGAGAGAGAGAGAGAGGTGCTAAGCTAAGTACATTTATCATCTGGAGGTTTGGGGCGTGTGTTACATTTTTAAAAATGTTTCACTTTTCCAATTTACCTAATAACTAATTGGCAACATGGTGGTAACTTTAAAAAAACGACGTTACGACAACAACAAAACATGAATAAAGAAAATGGAAATTATGCTGGAATTACTCACTAACAGTGAAAGTGAAGTATAGTTTCTTCATGAACCTTCACTTGCAGAAAGAGTATCGATTAAAAAAAATACTCTGGAAATACTTATCTCAGTTATCATTGTAGGAGACGTAACGTAAAACGGAGAGGATAACTCCATACAAATATTATACATTTAGGTACCCTAATTAAAAGCAAACGTATCATCACACCATTTCCGGTCACTAACAGTATTCCAGCAGGCTGCTTAGACTTGCAGTGTCCTTGGTCACATGGGGGAATGCCGCTATGGTGATGAAAAACAGGCTTCATCTTTATCAGAGTATTTTAATAAATACAAATGTGCTAAATAAATGCCTGTTTTCGAAAGGCCTTGTCACTGTACAGAATGTAATAAACTGAGCTACGTATATGGCTGTTTTCATAATAGCTTTGGCGCTCAAAGAATATTTAAAATTGAACTAAATACATAACCGTTTTTATCAAGGCCCCGCCATGCTGCATAATGTTTTAAATTGAGCTAAATAGGAGATTGTTCTCATCAATACCCTGCCACTCTACAGAATGTATTAAACTGAGACAATATGACTGTTTTCCCCAAACCCCCACCATTCTAAAAAATATTTTAGTTTCAATAAAGCTTTTTGTGCCTAGTCTACATATAGCCAATACTTCGATTTAGTAGACACAAATATGATATAAGGAGCTTGGTAAAAATTTTCTGTGATGTACTAACAGTCAATACTTGGGATGTGTATATATAAAATATGATACAATGAACTTGGAAAAGAATGTCTGTGATGCACATGCAGCAGATAAAAATTATGAAACAAGGAACGTAGTAAAAATTGCCTATGATGAACTATATAATTAGACTCTCTTCTTGTGAGACCTATTCTACTTTTATAAATAAGTCTATTGCAGACAGATTTCCGCCAATTAAATTATTTATGATATTAATCAAGGTACACTAAAGAATTTAAATTAGGCGGTGGAGTTAAAGCGTGGCTGCAGTGTCTGGTGCTATAACATCTTTCACTTTTATAAAGAAATATATATGATCAGTAATAAACTATTCCATAAAGATGAAATGCATTAGAAATTATTGTATTCGTTGTTTGTAAAAATCATTATCTACTTAGATTATAATCAAATTCAATTTTAAATTAAGAAAAAAATGCATAGCTATGTTTTATTCATCAATCTGCCTTATCAACTAATCGAGAAGATAGAGAGCTTTAACAACTAAAATAAACAATTTCCTCAAACGCGTTAGATTTTGCAAGTAGCATAGCCTTGTAATGGTGGATATTTGTCACATTTGAAATTTCATAAGAAACCAAAACATGGAAGAGTCATTAAACAACGAATGTAACCCGTCCTGACTGGATTTGAATTGTATCTCAACGCGTTAGTTTTTAACCCATTACATGTGGCATCTAAGGCGCTAACATATTTCTTAATGAGAGATGAAAAACAAAAGTACCTGTAAACGAGTTTGTTTATAGCATTTTGATAGACAACCGTGACTCCAAAAGCACGTATGTGCATTAAGTTTGGTGTTTGATATGAATATGGATAAATGGGTTGTCAATGACTTTCTATTAGCAATTCCCACATTCACAGCACCCCCACCCCCAAATAAAAAGGTCTTATTTGTTCTTGTCATTGGACCTAAAGGTAGTAGAGGATAAAAATAAAAGACAATGCCTTATAATATTATTTTCTTTCTAAGATGCAAAAACTGTTTCGATTTTGAATAGATGCTTGATTGATCTATCTGTCAACATTTTGTCGTCGCATTCTAATTTTGCTGTAGATTTTGTATGAATAAGAAAAATGTTCAAGGTGGGGTTTCCCACTTTTATTCAATATGAATCTCTATTTCATCTGTTTGCCAAATCATGTCTTCACTTACATTTATAAGGCAGCATAATGTTATCTTCAATACAGAATAAATAGTGCAATTTCATTGTTCAAAGGAAATCGTATCCTGAACAAGTCCTGGTGTTGGATTGGAGATGACTAACAAACAAATCTTGATAGTCTACTTCGTGTAGATGCAAAACAACTGGCACGCCCATGGGAACTCATTTTTGTCAGCGAAAAAGAAAAATATTGACAACACCAACTCCCCTACTACAGATTAACCAGGTGACTATTACTCATATGGTTTGGAAACTGCCTCCTTGCCGATGTTGTGCTAATTGTGTTAATCCCGTTGTCACATTCAGTCTCTGATTACATATATGAGCGTAAAAGAGACATTTCAAACTTGCTTCCCATGTGCGATTTAAGTAATGTACATGTCATGTAACAGCCACTTTTGTCCAAAGTTTCTCCGTTGCTTTGTGTCTATTTGGATCGAAATTGGATGCCAATACTTATTATGTGTCATGCAGTGAATTAGCTACAGTTAAGTCTGATTGGTGGTTTTAGTTTCAACCTGAAAATGAGCAAGCAAATAACCTTCAAACTCGATCCAAGTAGACAAGATTCGAAGATTCGATACAATAGAGAAACGAAGCATAAAAAGATGATTTTTCATGAACTGATCAGTAAAATATTTAAATCATATATGAAGAACATATCTGTAATGTCTTCTTGATGTTAGTATTTGTTAGTAAAGCCTGGATCGAGTAAATAATAAAAATATGAAAATAATAGATGGAATAAATGGAAATCAGAGCAGAGATATATAATAGATCAACACGAGGGCCCGTATGGAGAATATAACAATTTAATTAATTAGATCCAAACAAAAAATTGTACAAGACACTTGAAAGATATACTTCTACTAGAAAATTATTACCAAAAGCTATAATAATGCAATTAGAAGTTTCGTTTACACCGATATGACAAACTTCACCATGAAATCGAGTGTGCGTTTCGAACTTACTGGACTGGCATGTCTCCATAACCTGATGACTAGTTGCCGGTCACTCCAGATTCAACACAGGTGGTAGGTTGAAGTTGATTTATTCACTATGGATTCCCATGTGTTGCTGCCTACGATGACCTCTCTCACATCCAGCCTCTTACGGTTCATTAACTGCTATAAGGATCGTCTCTTCTTTGTCTCCAGACCTTTTTCCTTTTAACATAAGATATATGCAACCTAAATATTACGTTGGAACTTTTAGTTCTTGGACAGAATACTCACTCCTCTCTCGTTACGTCAGAGATAGTTGTATCCTATGTCAAAACAGACAGTAACTACTAATATGGTTTCAGGTCTCAATCTTGCAACCTATATAAAATGAATTCAAGATTAGTTCTTTTCATAAACAAAATAACATAGTACAGGACGGTTAACTCATTTCGCGTCAACAGCGAAATATGATTGGCACAAAAGGTTATACTTTAGTGTATACTCTCATTAATTTAACACATTAAAATGATTTCTAACATGATGCAATCATGTTAATACCTATTTTTGCGGGGTACAAATAGTCTACATCGTGAAACAGTTCTCTGATGCATGGATGTTATTCAAGTATAACCTTTAGTGCCAATCATATTTCGCCTTTGACGTGTGTGCCGCATAATGTATATGTTTTGAAAATGAGAGTCGCTTGTATGCGATGTATGTGTAGTGAAGAAAACACTGTCTAATTCTTTCATGGAACAGGATTCCTAAAGTTGAATTATGTTAATGGTAAATAAAATTTACTTTTGCATCTACCACTGTTCTGTAATTAAAGAATGGATGTATCGTAGAGTCGCAAACACGGTATATGTACTCCTTTTTCATCGGTAGTCAAATGAACGCAACGTTGTCCCGGCAGGCGAAATTCGCGAACTTCAGTTTGATGCAATGCAGAAAAGTCAATGATGGCTTGATGAATAGAAAAATATCTCAGGAGTAAAACAAGCTATAGAGTATGGTCGTGTGCCTTTAAAGACGGAAACAGCAGAAGGAAATCGAGGGTCATGGGTAGAAGGAAGTATTTGAAAGTTACTTACCTTCTCTCTTATATAGTATGACAGACAGGGTCCTATGTCAGAACGGGTCATGGGGGTAATCTGTTTATTTTTGTCACTCTGTATGATGTTTTCCTTCAGATTATTGTTTTTTTTTGTGTTGTTTTTTTTTTCTCAACATCAAGCTCGCGTCGAGCATCTGTGGAATTGGTCTATACAATGTTGGATTCATAAGCTGTCAGTCGTATTTTTTCTTCCGGAATGCAATAATAATGGTTTGGAATTAACTGTTTGAATACTGGAAGCGCTGCAAAAGTCACTCGCTTTAGTACAAAATAAAATTTTCACCTTTTTTATTCAAAGTATCGTCGGATTTCAAAGTAATGAATATGATGAGGTCGGATGTTACATATAATAATACATTTATAGGTTACTAAATTGCGTTCAATAATTTTAATAATTTGTAATGGGTTGCCTGATAATACACGTTTGCCGATAATACCCCGACTGACGTTACTCATTAATAATTTGACTTTTTAAGTCCATGTTGGCCTGAATAGTTTATTGTTAATGCTTTTTATTCCCTCTGATGACTGTACAGTCATTGAAAGTTCAATCTGGTCACCTCAGAATGAATCTAAGAAGGGTCCAAGGTTAAATACACAAAAATGGCACTTACAGTAACAGCTGCTCATCTCAACTGTACAAAACTTTACATTTGAGTGCACTATTAGTTATACAAACAACTGCCCAAGTACCTGACACAATAAATGTGGAACATAGCACCTGTCATTGTTTCTTTAGTGTGTACACCTATATGCATCTGGATAGGTATATTGCAATTTGCTGCCAAAATCATTGTGAGCTATCATGCTTCAGTACCCCTGGGAAAAATGTTATCAGTTGTACAGACCCAAACTACCATTTGTTTTAAATACCATTCATTAATCAACTTTGCTGCCTTAAATTTGTCAAAATGAATCTTATAACTTGTGTGAAAATTTAATTTTTTAAAAAAATTTAGTTTTTAAAATTTAAAAGTTTATTTAAATTTCCATTAAAAATTAATATATCGTTATTTTCAAATTTCACACATATTTTCAGACAGGCCTTATCATGTATCACATTTAGGTTTTACTGCATTGAAAAATTCCTGTAATTAAGGAAGATATAGCAAATTTAGTTTTGGTTTCTCAAGAATACTTGGACCACAACTTGCACCCTGTGGAACACCACCACTACACACTTTCTGACAGCTGTCACATGTCTTGTTTGCAAGGAAATTCCAAAAGACTTCATGTTTAAAGTTGAAATAAGTGTGGCATGCAAGCATAAAAGTTTGACTAAAATTGGCCATACAAATTGGGCCTTTCAGGCCTTAGGTCACAATTAATAGTTCCGGTTCAGTACCCACAAATGTAGTCCCAGTCTATTTTTAGATCATTTTTTCCTGTCTCCTTTTGGTGGTGATACAAGAGTTAGATTTAGGCATTCTTGGTAAGGATTTAAAGGCAATTGTTTATTCTTTAGAATATGAGCTTATGGTGTGGTTGTCTGTGTGTATTTCGGCGACAGTGCACAGTGAGTAATAAGGCCTTGGTGATGATCCGAAAGTGAAATCTGTGTTCCATTGCATGGTGTTTTGTTTACAATTCAGCCTCTCAAAAAAATGCAGGTCAACCCCTGACAAGAACTTCACCGTAAAGTCATCTTTGAAGGTATTTTAGATTGACATATGATTTGTATTGATTGTCACACAGTGGAAAGTTCAGTACTGAGAAACAAATGTAGAGAATATATAGTAAAATTAATTGTGTTCTATGGCCATATCTGAGTATAATTTAGCTCAACCGGTGTAACAGCCAATTTTTTCCCCCATGCTGGACTCTTTTGGTAATAAGATTAATGTAAACATGTGAAATATCATACATGTAATTGGTCACTTAACATGAAAGGGAGGGGGGGGGCCAGAATTAGCTAGCTGATTCATTCCCCCCACCCCCAACCAAATAGTTTCTTATTATTAATGGGTTCTTTGGTAATATGCTTAAGGCCTACAAATGAAAAACCATACATATAATCGGTCACCTGACAAATTGGGGAAGGGTGGGGGGATAGAATGAGCTAACCGATTTTCCCCACTACAACTAATTGGTTTCTTTTCATTAATGAACTCTTTCTTAATCTGCTCAAGACCCACATGTGAAATATAATACATGTAATAGTTCACCTATCAAACTCTCACAAAGGGTTTATTTCAAATGAGCCATTACATTAATACAGATTACAATGTCAGACTAATAACCTTTCGAAAATGACTTACATGGAATAAAATACAACTTTTAATTATTGTTCATGCATCTTCTTAGTAACCTAACACTATATTAAAATGACCATTTCCAAGGTTTTGTAAATAAATTCCAGACTGAGTGAAAGTGTCCAAGGAAAAGGATGCTGGTACCTCAACCAATCAAAGTGCTTAACTCCTTTGGAATTTGATCCACTAGCGCTATACACATAAATGTGTGTGGATAACAAGTGATGCTGCACCCATAATCTCTGTATCAGTTGTCCACACAGTATTTAACTCCATATTACCGTCCTGTAAATACTTATTTACATTGTTGTTGAGGTAATTGCTAAGATTTTTAGAAACCATTGCGGAGCGCATATGCCTGACAATACTAATACGGCAAAAGTTGTAACTCTCTTCACTTCCTGAAAGTGCAAAGCTTATAGCTCTAACATGCAATTACCATCACCTCTTACAATTTGCAATTCTGTTAGGGTTGATGATGTCTTATGTAAATTATACTTTGGTCACTTCATAAAGGTGAATTGCATTTTCCTGCAACTTTTTTGTGCATTATTTTTCTGTAGAAGGATTGAAGATGTTATGAATGTTTTTGTTTTCCTTGTGTTTCTGGGGCCTCCTTGGAAGTCTTGTTGGCAATCTTTTCAATTGTTGACGTGTTTGTCTTTTAAGAACTTTATTTGGATTACCATTACTCTATTACGTATTGTTGGAGGAGTTGAAGTTTGATTATTTTTCGTTGAGTCTTTTCAGTTGTTCTTTCAGTGTTTTCTTGGAGTTTGTCTCATCTGTGGTGGTGGTGGCTTTTGTCATAGCTGGTCTCCTTGTATAAAGTTTCAAATAGCTACAATGATACATTTTAGACATCAGCTTGCCACTATGTTCATTTTGCAGTCTTACCCTGCCCTTTGTAAGAACATCTTTTACTACGTAAGGACCCACCCATCGTGGTGCCAGTCTGCAGCCAAATCTCCTTATTTTATTGGCATTCTTCTTAAGAATCAGAGATCCCTGTACATTTTAAATCTTTTCTATTACACTCTGACATATAAACTCCCTGTGTTTGTTTATGTTTGCCAACACATCATGAGAAAACTCAATGCAATCTGCTTCGGCTACGTGCAGAAATGACACAAGTCTTCCTACCATAAGTAATCTCAAAAGGTGTAACCTTGGTAGATGCTTGTACATTAGTCCTCTATGCAAACAGTATATTGGGCAACCAGACATCCCATTTTGTTGCTTGGTCATTGGTTACCTTGGATAGCATTTCTTTCAGGATCCTATTGTCATGTTCCCTCTGCCCATTGGTTTGTGGATGGTATTGTAGTAGCGCCTATTTGATGTAACTGTGCTATGGGGAATTAGTCACAAGCAAGAGGGTTTTCTTTTCTACATTTAATGGAACTCAGATACTTCTAGTTCTTCATGCCGACCCCCTGCAAGGATTCGGATTATAGTCGCGTATGCACTCGGTTCTTGTGCGACTGGTTGTGGCCCTAGGCTGGGCGACGGTCCCCTTAAGGGGGCGCTTGGCCCTAGGCTGGGCCTTTCCTGTGCCCTGTTATCTGGGGTATGAGCATGGTGCCATCATATCCCCGTATATAAAGTGGACGTACCTACATCGCTCCCAAATAGCAGACCCACCACCAGGTCTTCCCCCGCGTCACCTCACCAAAGACGAAGCCCAACCTGCTTTATTTCAGCAGGGCAGACTTATTGGTAATTGTGTCCATTTGTTCCTATGGATGTCCCTATGCCAATGTTGTGTTAGCCACCTGTGCAATTTATCCAATTTTTGTAGGGTTGTGAATTTAGAATGAATTTTGTGTTTGAATTTCGCGTACTTTGCTTACTTATATGGGTCTAAATTTTACCAATCTGCTGGATGTGTGCCATCCTACAATTTAGCTCCGCCTAGGTATTGTTGGTTGTATGTTTTTGCGCCGCCGTCCTAAAGGATCATGATTATGTGGTGTCGGTCTACCGTGATGAAAATGGAGACCTTTGGTTGAATTTTTGTGGGACGGCAGGCAGAGCCGCCTGGACTGTCCCTTGCCTTTGAGTTTGTCCGTGTCGGGGTGGGGGAATTGTGGGACAGCAGGCTGAGCCGCCTGGACTGTCCCTTGCCTTTGAGTTTGTCCGTGTCGGGGTGGGGGAATTATGGGATAGCAGGCTGGGCCGCCTGGACTGTCCCTTGCCTTTGAGTTTGTCCGTGTCGGGTAGGGGGGGGGGGGTATGGGACAGCAGGTTGGGTGTATCCTGGACTGTCCCTTGCCTTTGATTCGATGCAAACACCTTTCTGCCGGGGACATGGTGAGAAGTCTTTGCTAGACATAGGCTTGTCGAGGTCAGGATCCCACTCAGGTATTGCTAGTCTAACTTCCCTAGCACCTGTTTTGATGTT
>JAECUM010010306.1:0-30927 GCA_016617855.1 Megalonaias nervosa | reverse complement strand
TCAGAGCAATAGACCTTGCATTGCAATATGTTGAAAGCAAGCGTATTTTAAATAGCATCATCTTCTCCGATTCACTATCAGTACTTCAGTCACTACATAATAGAAAACTGGAGAATCCATTGTTAGCTAATGTTCTCCTTAAACATACTGAGCTGAGTACCTCCCACAATATAGTATACTGTTGGTTACCCAGCCATATTGGAATTAAAGGAAATGACAAAGCAGACTGCGCTGCTAAAATGGCCCTATCACTAGAACCATCTGATTTTAGTACACCGTATACTGATTTTAAACGTAGTATGAAAGACTGTTTACGTCAGAAATGGCAGGCATCATGGAATGATGCCGTGAATAACAAACTTCATGCCATCAAGCCAACCCTAGGAGAATGGACTCCTTCCTACAGAACCGTCCGTAGGGAGGAGGTAGTCATTGCAAGAATTCGAATTGGTCATACGTATTTAACCCACTCCTACATACTAAAAGGAGAAGACCCACCAGAGTGCGTAGCTTGCAATGAACCATTCACCGTTAAGCACTTTATGTTGGAGTGTTTCGACCTCCAACCTACGCGTAATCATTATTACAATGTGCATGACATTAGGGAGCTCTTTGATACAGTTAGCATTCCTGATATTATAGACTTCCTGAAGGAGGTAAATATTTATCATAAGTTATAGCTTATATGCTATCACCTTGAACAGTTTTATGTGCTATATATACCGTCGTTAGATTTTAATTACCTTTCATCTGTTTTCGTTGTCATACATCATTTGCACTCCCCGTTGATCGGGAAACTTTATTTATTTATAACCGTTACCATTTTATCTTTTTACCTTCAACTGTTTGGTTTCGTACCGCTGGTCGATACGAAACCTTTTACCACTTTTAAATGATGAACGATATAACCTTTTGTATGGCGCTAAATAGCCTCATAGTGCTGGTGCGCCGTAAAAATTCAACTAACCAACCAACCAACCTAGTATACATATAAAGGACAATTAATATGCATACAAAGGTGTATTAGTATGCATACAAAGGACTATTAGTACGCATATAAAGGACTATTAGCATGCACATAAAGGACTATTTGTATTCACAGAAACGACTATCGGTAGGCATACAAAGGTCTATTAGTTTGCATATAAAGGACTATTAGTATGCATACAAATTACTATTAGTATGCATATAAAGGATTATTAGTTTACATATAAAGGACTATTAGTATGCATACACAAGACTATTTATTATGCATATAAAGGACTATTAGTATGCATACAAAGGACTATTAGTATGCACATAAACCTATCGAGGAAACGCGTACACTTGGCACATATTAAATCTTATTTATTCGGTGTTAAGTATGATTGTTGTCAACTTTTAAATCTTAAGTTTTTAAATTGTTCGCAAAATAATATCTGTTTAGATTATGGAATAACATTGGCGGTGTAAGCTTTAATACATTTTAAAGGCTTGAAAATGCCATTGCAGCTTTTATTGGCAAATTCCGGTGGTGCTGAAGTTAAACCTCACACAAAGTGTACTTTTTCTGCACTACACCTATACTAGAAGTGCACACCACTTTGACCACTGAATAGTATACAATGAGTGAACAACCGGTGCACTTCTCGTTAACGGTAATGGTGTAAGGTTTAAGTTAGGCACACTAGTAATTATGAAATATATACAACATATTTTTAGAATTTGTAATGACATTAAACTGAACTTAAATTAAAATACCTCAAGAATTATTATAAAATGTTCTCTTTGTAGCCTGTTCAACATCAGTTCCATGAATTGGTTCACTGAAGTGTCTATCGAATAAAACGGGTCTAGACTTCATAGACTGAGTGTGTCAAGGCTTTTGAAATTTATTTAAAGCCTGCAGGTGTTTTTCAATCGAAAGGAGAATTGTATCTCACGGTATGACCGGTAAGATCACTTTTTAACGGTAAGGCGTCATGGTAAACGGGTTTACAAATAATGGGCTCTGTAGACTAATCAAGATTGGGTTTTCGAGATATCCAAACGGTAACACTGCATTGTTTCATTCTAAGATAAACTTTCATCTCAAGAATGGTATGATCAACCCGTTATTAAATAAGAGGAAATCATGACCGCATCGCGGAACCAGCTGTTAAATTAGTCTTGGCAGCCATTTAGAATATAAACTGGTACCCTAATATGAACAAAATAATACCTGTCTCTGTGCAATTTAATCAACTATAAGTTGTGCTGATATCGGTTGTTATCTTGCGTTTCAAACAAGCATATTTTTTTATATATCATACAATGGACAATAACTCTGCTAAACTGATTACTTTACATACTTATTCCAGAGAAATGAGTTGTATCTGTGAATGAATATTGACAGGCAGAATTTTGAAGACATCTACATTTTGTAAATCAGTCATTTGACTGAGAAAGAGGCGTGGTTTTAGCTTGCCTTGAGACGTGTGTCACGGCATTTTAGAGTATCACAATATCAGTACACAAAACTACTACGCATAAGAACAATAAGTTGCACTGATGGATCATGAAAACTAGAAAAACTACCACGTAAAAGAACAATACCATGAACCATAATATCATTGATGGATCATACTAACTTCAACGCATGAGACAATACGTTAAACAATATCAGTTACGTAGAACCATATCAGAACTGACGATCATAAAAAAAACTACGAGGACAATACGATTAATTGTAATAGCATTGATAGATCATATATGATACAACGCACAGGAAGAATGCGTTGAACCATATCATCATTGACAGATCATACAATCTGCAACATATAACGAAGTACTTTGACCATAATACAATTCATACACCATACAAATGATACGTACAAGAACAATACGTTGAGCCATATCAGCATTGATAGATCATACAAACTACAACGTGGGAGAACGTTACGTCGACCCATATTAGTGTTGATTGATCATAGAAACTACACTACGACGAAAGTACGTTAAACCGTAATACTATTCATAGATCATACAATCATATCAGTATTGATAAATTATACAAACTTCGACTTACAAGAATAATACTTTCTTATTGTAATACTTTTTAATGTAATACTAATACATTAATAGATCATATAAACTGCAACATACGAGAACAATCTGTTGAACCATATTAGCGTGTATTGTTCATTATATAGATATCATGCTATAATAAATGTTAACTTTGTGTACTTCTACTCATCGGCAGTCGAACACAAGTCTCATGAAACAAATAAAAAATTTAGTCAAAAGCTAGAATAAATTTTGTAACATGTCTCAGTGTCTGTCTAACAAGCTATCGGAAAATTCAATGGTAGTTATTTCAAGAGAACACATACTATTTATAACATCTAAATATAATGCAGATACATGGAATCATTCGACAAGATATACAGTGGTAAATGCCAGGATCACATTAAGAAAGTGACTTTGGCAATCACTGACGGCTGGAATATGAAAACAAACGCAGACATGAAACTGATCACCGTGATTCGTGGTGGTTATGGCGGGGTCCATAATGCAGATGTAACGCGGTTTTGTTTTATTGTTTGTTCAGCAATAGTTTGTTTTATTTCATCAGACCAAAGACAAATTTTCAGAAGGTTACCTGAATGCAGACCAACTCTGATTTTCAACAGCTCTTGGTCTGTTAGGTATCATAAATGTACTGCACGCCTTATGGGGCGCTCACCAGTTATGATGTACTTTTGAGAGAGTGACGTATGTAAGGTGAAGTTGTTTGCATTTGAAACATACACAGTGGAGAGAATGTTGGCATACGTCTATGCTGCTTTGATGTAATATGGCTGACATTTTTTCGGATATTGTACTTGTGGAAAATTGTACGTGATATAAGCACACTGCTAACTAAAATGACTGCTTCCCTGTGCTAAAAAAATCAGCCTGAATTAGTCTAAAGTACACTATCTTTAGCAGCAATTAAACTAGGGAAAATGAATTTTCCAGACTAGACAATACCAACTTCTGAAAGTGCAATGAATGAATTACCAAATATATCCAATGTAAAAAATGTTATCGCCTCTTTTTTTTTACAATTTACCTCTGAAGTTCAGGAAGTGAAAATGACCAAGTGGAGCTAGCAGTTTTTTGGAAGGTGCACATCTCGGTTAAGGCTAAGCTGTATACCATAAAACCCATATTACACAAATCAATCATACATCAAAATAAAGAGAATTAAAAGTTCTTTGAAAAATATCTAAGATATGCAAGGTCTTTTTTAAATATCCAGTATAACCTTTGTGGAAACCCGGGGAAATTCTTTTTCTTTGAAATTCTAACCCTATGCAAAATACGAAACTGTAGAGCGCCACCTTAAAACAAATATGAAAATGTATGCAATTATATTTCTTGTTTTCATACCATTATATATGATGTTCTGAACAAAATGGTACATTAACATTGATGTTATGCATGAAAATAAACTAATTATGCTTATTTTGCTCTTGTTTACATAATATGCCTTGAGGCATGTTCGTGTGATCAGTGACCTTATTTATGGGGAAATTAGAAGTCTTAGATTATAGGAATAAAGTCAAATTAAATTAAAACAGTTGAATTAAGTAAAAGAAATATACAGTGAAAATGTTTCTTTTCATTTATTTGCAATGAAACTAAAAACCAAATGATGACAAAGCAAATTCGCTTTCGTCAATATTAAACAATAAGCAAATATTTTAACCTTGACCTTTGACCTTTATGAACCTCATCTGTTCTATCCCTTTTCAAACTGTAAAATATATTGTTGACATCTCAGGAATAACTCTTCTTAGTTTCATGTTCCTGTCTTTCAGTATAACATTGGTTGCCTATGTTGACAAAATTTAATGTGCATTTTTAAAATAACTCACTTTTTATCATGGGGGTGGGCTGGACATGTTTGAGACTCAGACACTAATAAATACTGTTCTGTGGGGAGAAATATAGGAGAATTATTCAAAAGGACTGTTTTGATGCTTGCGACTTAAATGTTTTAGCCATACAATCAAAATTAAATCATACAATAATATTACCTATGTGCTCTTTATGGGGGCATTCACCAGTTATTATGTACTTTTGAGAGAGTGACGTATGTCAGGTGAAGTTGCTTGCATTTAAAACATGCGCAGTGGCGAGAATGTTGGCATACCTATATGCTGCTTTGATGTAATGTGGCTGACATTTCTTTGGATATTGTACTTGTGTAATCACATTGCTAACTAAAATGACTGCTTCTTTGTGCTAAAAAAATCAGCCTGAATTAGTCTAAAGTACACTATCTTTAGCAGCTATTAAAATAGGGAAAATGAATTTTGCCAGACTAGACAATACAACTTCTGCAAGTTCAATGAATGAATTACCAAATATATAAAACGTCAATAAAAAGTTATGTTCTTTTTTACAATTTATGTCTGAAGTTCAGGAAGTGAAAATGACAAAGTGGAGCTAGCAGTTTTTCGGAAGCTGAACATCTGGGGTAAGGCTAAGCTGTATACTCTATAACCCATATTACACCCATCAATCATACACCAAAATAAAGGGAATTAAAAGTTCTTTGAACAATACCTAAGATATGCGAGGTGTGTTTTAAATAGCCAGGATAACCTTTGAGGAAACCCGGGGAAATTCTTTTTCTTTAAAATTCTAACCCTATGCAAAGTACGAAACTGTAGAGCGCCACCTTAACCAACTCTATTACCATGGTAACTACTTCCTTCGCATGGAACGGATTCACTTCCTGAATGTCAGACATAACCATGTCTGTGAAAAACAAAATATAAACTTTAAAACAAAAAGTAATCATTGCAAGAGAACATACAAAAATTGTGTTAATATCATTCATCAGATTGCTGAAGATGTTATTACTTATACGTTCCGTGTGATTAAAGCAGATTTCCTAACTAATAATGAATGCAAATGCTGAAATTTATCCGTCTTGGTCTCTTTTCACAGACCTTTTCCTTGTAAAATTCTAACATTTAAAAAATCTATAGACTATATATATCGCACTTGTTTCTTTTATACTGCTCCTATTATAAAGGTCACCAACAGGACTTAATTGCGAAATTTGTAAATACTTACTTGTTTGACTATAGCAATGGAAGCAGATAGGATATGATTTATAATAACATTCATATTTGCAAAGAATTGATTTGTGTTGGTGTTTTGTGATAAAGAAGTAATCAGCTGCTTCATACGAGACAAAACTAAAGTTAACGCTAAAACAGCTTCAGTCGGCCATGTCAGTTTATAATCTCGAGAAGTAATTCCCAAGTGGCATACCGAGTTTATGGTATCTACTAGTGGAAACTTGCTAATGCTGCAATGCAGGCCAAATATTTTATAAACTAATTAATCAAATACACGACTATTATATATATATATATATATATATATATATATATATATATATATATATATATATATATATATATATATATATATATATATATATATATATATATATATATATATATATATATATATTTTTTATGTAATCTGATCGCCAATATCCCTGTTATTGTGGATGTTCGAACGAAAACGACCATATTTTTCTTTTTGAATGGAGACTGTTTAATAACGCAAGAAATTGGCTTACTCACGGAGTATCAATAATAAATATTAATATTGTTTCTGATATGCTTTAATTTGTCAACAAACTTTATACAGCAGAAAAAAAAAAAAAAAAAAAAAAAAAACATTACAAAAGGAAATTCAGCAATTTTTTATTCCCACAAAAAGATTCACGATTGTTTTTGTTTCCATCATGACTACATCCAAAACTTTTATGCATATCAAACACTGTCTATCCGCTCCTATCCTCTTTTCATCCCTCTGATTTTATTATATGTATGTACGTCACCTGCCTTGACTATTTCCAGAACTCTTGCCTTCATGTTCGTTGATTAATTATTTTTCTTTATAAGTGAGAGGAACTGTACGTTGAAAAGCACGTTTCCAATCCTTTTGCCCTGAAAACACAATTGTGGTCTTATAGGGAATAAAGTATGGAAATAAACATTTATAAATGTATAGGGACAAGAGGAAACGTAATGTTATAAACATGTTATAAACATGCACCACTTTACTGACCAGCATCCTAACCTACTTCCCAGCATCCAAGCTTACCAACTAACACAAGATGCTACTGACCAGCACCCAAGCTTGCTAACTAATATGCAATGTTACGAATCAACACCCACATCTACTGACTAGGTCCTGCAACTACTGACCATCACCCACACCTACTGACCAAAATACAATCTAATTGACCTTGCATCCACATCAACAAACCAACACCCAATGTACAGTCTTACCAACCATCACTCACACCTGCAGATTAGAAGCCAAGCATACAAACCAATACTAAATATTACTGATCAGCACCTACGCTTACTAATAAAGTGTTACTGACCAGTTCCCAAACTTACTGCTCAACAAACAGTCTTACTGACTAGCAATCACGCCTGCCAACCATCACCCACGCTTACGCACCATATAGAGTGTTACTAATCAAAACCAATATTTGATGACAGGCACATGCACTAACTGACCATCACCCACACCTACTGACCATCCACACCCACACCTACTGCCCAACATAATGTGCAGACTTGCTGACCAGCACCCACATCTACTTAGCAGTGCATGCACCTACTGACAGTTACCCACATATAGGGACAAACGCACATTCTTACTGACCAGCACACATATCTATTAACCAGAATTCACGAATACTAACCAACAGACAGTGTTACTGACCAGCACCCACATCTACCAACAGATGTGTAAGGGGAAGATGTAAAGCTGGGGGGTAAAGTAAGGAAGACTAACACTGACAGACCATCACTCACTATCACCGTAGAAAAAACACGCTTAAAAGACCCAACAGGGGAAGGGAAGGCTTTGAACAGAATGCTACATAGTGGCTAATTGCTTATATCCAAGATTTATATATGAAGCATTACCCATTTCCGCAGATTATGTTGGCTGTATCGGAAAATTTGCAAACATTGTACTAATGTTATATACAGTTAAAAATTAAAGGAACCAACTCACAATAACACTGAAAAGGACGTGATTAAAAGCAATGCTAGAATAAAAAAATTGTCACGAAATTTATCAGACTAGAAAAAAAACAACCTCTGAACGTCACATTAAATGGCCGAGAGTTAAACTGACGCTAAACTTCTCAAACTGTCACACACGTTAGTTAAAACTGTAAAAATTTGTCCCAAAATAATGAATGAGACTTACACTAAAAGTATTACTATAATTCTGAAACTGTCACATTTTTGAGGGGAGACTAATTTCGAAAAAAAATATTGTATAGAAAACAAATATACGTATTAGAAAAAGATTGGGAAATGTTTCAATAAATATTCAAAAAATGAAAGTTGCAACATTAGTTTAGTTTTGGAATATTGAGTAATATTTCTATCCAACAACACGATATACAAACATAATGGGGGAGGAAAAATATTTTTATCCAACACTCATCCACACAAACACAATGGATGATGGTAGAATATGGGCGTGCATGACGATCATTAATACACATTTTTACATACGTCAAAAACCTGGATGACCTTAAAGAGACGAGAGCGTTATTCAAAATGGCAAAGTACAGGAGAAATAATCCCGACTTGTAATAAACGACGACCACCACCACCACCACCATGCTGATTTTCTTCTTCTTCTGAAATCTTTTTTCTCCTACTTCTCTCTTTCCTAACTTTCCCTTTGTGTGGATGATATTCTGAATACTAATGTCCTTGCTCGTGACACGCAAAGCTTTCGTCTTGAATTTTGTGTAGTGACACCTGTTCTCCGTTCTTAGGATAAGAGATTGCTGTTCATTTACGTAGTGGACATTCAGGAACAAAATGTTCTATTTGTGTGGAGATATAACATGTATCTTCAGTTTCATTTTGAGAGGAGATGTGGTTTTAAAGAGTCCAAAGAGCGCTTTTCCTGCCTGTATCAACATATTTTCTTCCAGCTTTCAGGAATGCTTGTTTGATACTCGGTTTGTCAGTTAGCATATTTTGGATGAATTCTTTTCCTTTCCATGGCAACATTTTTAAAGCATGCAGTCCTTGGAGAAAATAAGTTTCAAGATGGATGCCACAGGATGAAAGACCGATTTAAACATACTCCCTAAACCAGGTTCTCGTTGTAGACGAACTTCTCCTCAGTATCCAGGATAGATTAACTAAAACTCAGTCAGAATCGTACGGTTTGGCTGGAGGTAGACTGTCTTTGTGATTTTTGCCAGTGACACCTGGGCATGTCTAGTGTTCTGCGTCAGCTCTATCATTGATATCAGCAAGGATAATGAACGTGTTTGTCTTGGGTTCTTCTGCAATAAAGGACTTACATTCTTCCATATGTGATTAGTATATGAACGGGTATGGTCCCTCCATATGGAGGTACGGATGTTATAGGGACATAGGAGTTTTACTTTATTCATTAGATGATCATAGAATGGTAGCTGAGATGTCTGAATAGGGTGGTAGTTTTGTTTAAATTAGGAGAGCAAGTGAGGAAAGGAACATTATAGATGGGGGTGGAGTTTTTCACTTTTTATATGGGGAGCCATAGGGAACAGACAGACTCCCCACACGTAATAAACTTAGGCGTAGTATTCATTTCAGTTAGAGTGCAAACTCACATTTGCGCCAAACACATCCTACAACGTTATAACAATTTCGTTTTGAAGGCAAGGCAACCTCGCATTTCCTGCCTCTAACAAGCTACACTGTTACAAATAGACTGACTCGTCCAGCGAAAACCTGTGAACCAATATGTGGTCATTTAGTTTAGCGGGGGAGTCAAGGAAGATTTACCCAGGCAGAGGCACGCATTTAGTTGCATTTAGTTGCTTACGTGATGTGTGGTGGAACTGGCCGAAAGACAACGACGGAGATTCATATTTGCTGCTCCTTCATAGTGACCACAGCGGTTACTTTGATCAGAACATGTTTATCTCTCTAATACCTGAGTTTGCTATTACTGACATGGCAACCATAATGCATTGATGCTTTATGTTTCTGACTCCCCCATGTAAGGTTATAAACAATGCCCGCATTTCCAAGTTGTTAAAATGAAGGCGAGCATCCCATCCCGAATCTGATGCGTCGGTGTACATAAGAGTATGGGTTCGGGGCCTTGAATTAGGACTCAGGTCAGAAACCAGTCCAGATTTAGCCACCAGTGCATTTGATGTGAAACTTGGATTCCAGTGGATCTGATCTGATAGAGGGTTTCTGTGTGGTCTCTAGTTTGCGAAAACCAGAAACTGGAGAGGGCGCAAGTAAAATTTCGATGGGGAAACCAAGCCCCAGCTGAGGACAATGTCCCCATGAAAGAAATGTAAAGCTAACCGACAACAAGGCATTGGTCAGAGGAACCCTGTACGGTGAGGAAATTCATTTCCAAATATATGAAGTTCTGAGACGGGATGCGATCTAACGTCTCTAGATTTGGAATGGTGCAACAAGTTCACATTAAAAAATCAAGTTTGAATCTTTTGCATGCTTCAAACTATTTACAGTTCAAAAACAAATCTTTTTTTCTTTAATGTGTTACGTATATGTAATTAAATTGCTTGTGTGTTATTTTAAATTCATTTTTTTTAAAATTTTTGTTTCATTACATTTTATTGTAATGATTATTTTCACGGGATTCGATATTTTTTCAAGTAAATTCTGTTTGTATAGAACGTAAAAGCATTACATTAGCATTATTTTTAGCCGACCTTGGTTCGCAAACTCGTAAACACTAAGTGGAAATGATTGGCTGTTTCCAGGATCAGCTTTTGGCCCACGTGTTACCCATGTGTAAACAGTTTTTTTTAAATATTATTATTCATTTCTAGCGTGAGAATCTGCTTTCTTAGATAGGGCTGATTTTGCTATGTGACAAATTTCACTTTTTTTATTGCGATGTTCAAGTTGGAAATCACGTAGTTTGTCACGTGAAATACTATGTGATCTAAAATCAGACTTAAAACAGCCAATTGGTATTAAATTAGTTTAGCCGTAAAAAATACCTTCAGGAGATCAGAGGTATTTTCTGTTGTTGCCAGTTTTGAGTTATTTATTATTTAAGAATAATTTATATTCTCTGAAATATAAGTGCTTCTTCATCAAAGTTTTGGACAAAGACATTCAGTGGAAGTTATTTGGAATATTATTCTTGATTCACAAAATTCAACGAGGAACTGTTGTCATCAGTACTACCTCATCTGACGTCATCGCCTTCCATATTGGAACTTCATCGAGATTCGAGCCTGGATTCAATTAGAAAAGTTTAGTGATAGGACTTATATTTTTCAATTCTAGGATTAATTTTGGATTATTTTCACAAACCGTAAGTCCTATTTTCTATTTTTACATTGTTTTGTAGGGATATAAATTATTTTTGTTAAAATTTACAAAGCTTGTTGACTTCACTCTTTTCTCTTGTTATTTTTGTACGAGCCTACACGTAACAAATGATTGAACAAAACAAACATTCTTTATTTCAAACAACCCACAAAGTTCCTATTGTCAACATGCGCAACAAATTTACATTTTATTTCTTACGCAGCAAAATTCACATTTTTACAAAGTTTATGTTTTCGTTCTGGAGAAACACATGTGTATTTTCTTTCTTTCTTAATGCAGCAAATTCACATTCTAAAAAGAAAGCTGTTTCTTTCATGGTACAAAATATTCACATTAAAAAAAATCAACAAAATGTATGTTTTTTCTTCCATGGTTGAACGAGTTCACATATCAAGAATACAACATACAGTGTTTATGTTTTTGATCATGGTACAATAAATTCACATTAGAAAAGATCATATGTTTTCTGTCATGTGTAACATATTCACACTAGCAAAAATGTTCATGATTTTTCTTCTTGGCATAATAATGATTTCATTGCGTTTTATAAATAGGGTGCTGGAAAAGAGTTCGCATGTTAGCAAATACAAAAGCGTTCATACTGGCCCAATTTTGACCTCGTCTGATAATGTACCTAAATAACTCTGCTCTCAACAGGTCCTATGTGAATATTTCACTCAGCGTGCGATAAACAACATTTGTAGCATTGGACGCCTCCTACACCCCGAAAAGCAAACAAGAATTTAAATGAATAAATAAAACAAACGTACAAACATTACCCACAATAATTAAGGAATGATTTTTTTCTGACTTGAAGCCAAATATTTTTCAATGCAATGGAATTGTAAAAATGTAAGAAAAAGCCTCTCTTTAAATATCTTGATTTATTCTTCGCTTTATCCTGTATTTTCTCTTCTTAAATTCCATATATGTTAACATTGCTAGGGTTGTAAGGAGGAAAGTAAGTGGATAGCAGATTTGTTTAAAGGAGAATAGTAGGGATGCTATAGAAGGGATAAGGACTTTATTTTATGTATAGAGGGGATAAGGATTGTATTTTATGTATAGAGGGGATAAGGATTTTATTTTATTTTCATAAGGGGATAAGGATTTTATTTTATTTATAGAAAGGATAAGGATTTTATTTTATTAAAACTTCACGAGATTCGTCCTTTTTTTTTATTTAAAGACCGATCGCTTCTATTTAAGCATTATGGGATTGCGAACTATAAGCAAGATTTACTTACTTCCGAAATTGAAGTGCTTTACAAAGTGCAAAACTGCGCACTTCCGAAAATGAAGATTTGACAACGGAAGTGCTCCAAAAGCATCGGAAATTTTGCGCGATGCAAAACACATATTAACACACTTTTTGAAAGAATTGTGCTTATTTTGAAATTACTTCGAAGAGATGTATTAGACTGACATCAGTAACAAAGTAATGGGGCCATATGTTTGGGACTAATTTGTTCCTCGTAGCATACAGACGTGATCACAGAGTTGGTCGGCGTAGGGATAATATCCAAAATTGGATAATAAATAGCCAGATAGCAGAGTCGCTTATTTAACGACTATGTTTCAGAGCGATGACTTGATTGTGAGTTGGTAAACACTAACATAATACCTGTGTGAGCTGAATAGATATGCACAATAATAATATGTAGATCCATTTATACAAAATTGAGCTGAATTCTTATAATGCTGAATTGAATTGAGTGTGTCAGCTGGGTGAGAATAATACTCACAATGACTTGGACTGATTGGTAACAGACGAAATCTTTGGGACTGTATTAGTGAAGTGTTGTAATAGTCATTTATAACATTCAATTCAGTTGGTATGTTATTGAACTGAATTGAGTTCAAGTCGGTGACAATAATGTTCACACTGACTTTGACAGTATTGTAAATTTAATAAAGTATGTTTATGAAGTGTTACGACTCTATGGTCTTAAACTAAGTACCAGAAAAGAGATAAAACCAAAAAGTTTTGTAAAGTTCAACAAACAATTTATTTCCCTAGAAAAATGTTTTTTACAAAATCAATGTCCCTGGTCATGTACACCATGAACTTGCTTTTTGACTAAGGTATATTACAAAATGCATTTAAATATAACAAATAATCATGGAGAAAGAAGCCACCAAACAATACAAATTAAATATACATGACAGAAGTAAATAGGTGTCGGACCTTTGTTGAATTCAATGTGAAGAGTAACAGAGCAATTATGCGAGTTCGAAGACCTTCTGAAAAAAGGATTATAAGTGAATGCAACATGATACTGGCAATAACTTGGACTAGCAATAGAAGCCAATGCAAGTATCCGCACATTTTATAACTATGAGACCCCATCGCCTGGAGGGACATCCATAATTTGAAATCTTCAGCGTCATTAACTCGTTCTTTTGAATTATTATGTCAGCTATAATCACACTCTTGCAACCGGTGCAGACATAGTTTACGATAGCTACAAGCAAGGGGCCCCGAGTGGCCGAGTGGTCTAAAGCGCTCTCCGTTACGGATCACTGCCATCTCACCTCTGTCTGTGTGGGTTCGAGTCTAGAATTCGGCGAATGTTGATATGTGAGAAAGCTTGCCAGTAGCTTCTCGTGGGTCAGTGGTTCTTTCCGGGGATTTCCCGGTTTCTTCCTCCACCATTAATACTGGCCGCCATGTATAGCCTATCGTGTGCTGAAAAATGGCGTTAAGCCCCACAACAACAACAACAACAACAACAACAACAAGCTACAAGCAAGGTTCTATATTACATAAAATTTACCAATATAGTTTTCACGTATCGTTTTTTTTGTGTGTACAGAACTTACAAGTCATTAGTGCTCACTCCGGCGTTCAACCGTTGAATTAACATTGAAGTCGTGAACACATACAAGAAAACTTCACCGTACATCTAAGCAATCGTTCCTTCTGTCTTCCTCTTGGTTTAAATTCAGTCAAAATTCAACATACGTTAATCGAACCTCTGATTATGAACGTCATATAAGACAAAATATGTTTGTAAAGAAAAAAAAAACTAGAAGGAATCGTGTCCTATAAACTCCTGTTGGCTTACAATGTCCAACAGACATTACTCGAATCTTTTTAGTATGAAAGTCATGCAAGATACAATTCATTTGTAAAAATACATGTAAGGTGAAACAAGATTGTACCCATGTATATTGTATGGTTAAAGCACCAGGTGGAAAAACAATCTAGTTAGTAAATATCTGAATAAATACTAAGCAGCATATTTGCGGTTATTCTTTTCCGGTTCATGCTACGTCGGAGTCGGCAAGGACCGTGTTGGAAAATCCAGGGATGACATAACACAGTTGAAGGCCTCATATTGTTGCACTAACTTCTTCCAAACGCCATCGCAGATCAACAAGTTCTTATTTCCTAAATTTAAGGGAAAATGTTTAGATGAATAAAAAGTTATATTTCTACGATCTAGCAATGTAACCTTCATAAGATTAAAGATGTAAAATTACTACTTCTACCTGAATAACATTGCAGCTTTCATTCACATCATCAAACAATCTATGCAAACACTTCATATCATAGCATATTCATAGTTTTGTTTAATTTAGAGATGAATCATGAAGTCCTATTTATCTGGATGTACTGTTGCACACACACACTCCAACATCACTTAGGATACAGACTGAGATAGTGTAGCGGCCAGGAAGGTAAATTAAGGCGATAGAATTTGGACCCTTCTTCTAATTATTGAGCTGGGAGGTGAATGTGGGGCCATTTATGGAGATATGTGTAATGGAAGGGGGACAGCGAGGAAGAAAAACCCTTGCATAGTGATGCTTTACTGCATATTATTTATATTGGCAAAAAAGATCAAAAATGCACATCGTGAACTCTGCGTAACCTGGGAATAGATTTATGAGCTGTTAATATGATTAGAAATTAGGAGACCTTACCTACAATAATAAGTCCTCTTTTGGCCCTAGTAAGTGCGACATTTATCTGGTGACTGTCGATTATGAAGCCAAGTTTCTGAGCACACCATCCCAATGAAGGGGTTGATTCTATCTCATGAACCGGTAACGACCTGACCGTACTGAAGATGACGTAGTCCCACTCTCCACCTAAAGAAATACGTATTGGTTTATCAATTGTATACATCTTTTTGTTTATATATGACACCAACCTGCTAGTATATTGACAGATCCCATCCCCTACCTAACAGTTGGAACCAATCATCACATCATGTGCATGATTCATGTGGTTAGGATTAGTGAGGTACATAATTGTATGTGGATATTATCAATATGGATCACACAGTAAGCCAAGGGAATTATGGGATTGATCATCGGTTATAATTATCTGGATAGCTTACGCTTTAGCAGTAATTTTAATTATCTGTGCAAGAAACAACAGCCAGTCGAACACTTGCGGGCCATACAAAATCCTGTAAAATTTGGTTTAAAAGATTTACAGGTACGTATGTTTTGGTCTCACATCATGATTTAGTGATTAAACCACTATGCATATTTTGAAGCAATTATGACCCTTGGAAATAATAAAATAAAATTTAATAAACAGCAAGTCTTTAAGGTACATGTACACTGGTATTCAATGTTATCTCCATTTACACAATTTCCCGATGCTGCTTCATTAAATTGTCGGATAAATGTTTAGTCATTGTCCAGGATCTAACCCGGTATTTCTGTTTTACAGTCAAGTACACAATATACCAGATAAAGAATTTTGGACCAGTCATATTTGGTTTCAAATAGCATCCTGAATGGTATTCGGTGCTGCATGTAAAAATGTATTAATGTAAACAGGCTGAAAAATAAATTATAAAGCTTTCTCTTTCATGGCATGTATTAATTCCATGGCATTCAAACAGTATGCATTCAACTCATTCTCTAATGATCAAGGAACTCGCAATGTTACAACGTCCACTATGGTATTCAACGGTTTCTTATTGCAGTGAAATACGATAATGACCTCTAAGCAGATACCTTGACTTTCCACAACGGTGTTGACTGTGAAATTTTCATACTTTTTGTTTTTGAGCTTTTGCCTCAAAGCATGGCGTTGTGCGTTGTATTGAGAAATAACAGTTATGTCCTTTATATCAATCTTTTCCACTTCAACCATGTGTTTGAAGATCTTCACCTGCAAGAAAGAGTACATTGAAGTTACCATTGAATACATATTTCAGCCAGTTGCAAATATGCAACGTTCTTGCAAAGACTTAAATAAGATGAATGTTAATGTTAAATGCATTTTTCTCTGCACTGTTCCTACAAGAGTCAAATTTATGTAGATGTTTTGTCATGAGCTGTAACGGTGTTCTTGCCTTCACTTCCACATTTATATGTATGACCACATTTACAACGGGCTTTGTATAAGAAGGAAAATTATGATTCTAAGACATATATGACGTTCACGCAGACAAAGGGCAACTGTATTAGAGAACCAGATGATTCACAATCACACCCAGTCAAAGGCAACTTTATTAGAGAACTAAATGATTCATAATCACATCCAGTCAAAGGCAAATGTATTAGAGAATTAAACGATTCATAATCACACCCAGTCAAAGGCAACTTTATTAAAGAATTAATTGATTCATAATCACACTAACAGATTGATATTGTCAATTTACATTTGCCAGTTTAGTCTTTAGATGAACAAAAAACTTTCAAAGTGATGAAATGAATCGTTCGGACTTCCGTGGAGTAAAGCATTGGATATAAAGACATGTTTAGCGATATAGCGCTTCAGTTTTGTCTACAATGTTATCTGCATTCTGGAATTAAGAAATTTGTGACTCTTCTGTACAAAATGGGTGCTTCTCCTTTTCATTAAATTTAAATGGAAATGTGACTAAAGAATGATGAGTTTGTGTTCAAGTGTTTTTGTGTTGGGAAGGCGGATAGCCTAATTCGGAACAAATCGTTTATTACCTTGTTTAACATCATACAGGTAAAATGTTGCCAAACCTGCCGAACATATTTCTGATTTGCCCTAACGAAGAACCGTCCCTTGTGGCAAGCTGGAGCTGAATAAGGACAATGCTTAGGTCTAAATTAAATAGTAACGAAATAGGGCAATTGCTGATATAAATAGACCAACATCTGAACAAAAACCGATTTAAGGGAACAAATATTTCACCCACAATTAAATTTCATTAAGTCAGTATTTTGTAGATTTGATCACTAAATATGTACTTTCCTCTTTTGTGTTGATAGTTTTAGTGTTGTCCTATGCTATTCATTTAACAAGGACCAATTTTCATGTACGTACCACTTGTTTAACCTCTTTAGGATTACTTCTAGACTTTTCATTTCCCTTTTCTGTCGATACAGTCAGCATTTCCTCTCTTCCTTCAACGTGACAGAAGACATGAGGCACATTAGAAACTGGCCATAGCCTAAGAGACGGAAGTTTTTCCTCTCGTTCCAACACAGACTCGGCGGTCTCCAGTTCTTTGTCATAGAATTCGTCTGAAGGAAATTCACACAGCCGTGGATGCTGGTATTTTAAAAAAGAGAGACATACGTTGGACGCTTAGATATGTTGTTTATGCCTTTTACCGATATCGATAAATAAAACAGGTAATTGTTATGTCATTGTAGCTGTTACACGTTCAATCAGCTTTAAAAATGTCGGTTATGTCCAGGTAACACTTGACGTAATTTGGTAATATTTACTACACCTTTGCGTGAACTATAAAGTAGCAAACTCACAACCTTATTACATAAGCAGTGATGCTATGAAATGTGTGATTTCACAGAGGTAGAAAGCTTGATCATTTATCTTCATGCCTTTCCTTCAAGATATTATATTTTGCCTAGGGTTGAATGCAGGAGTCAAGTTTTGTTGCTTGGAGCCATGCTTTACTAGAACTGCATCACGTACATTCATGTCACCAGGACGAGTACAATTTTTTCGACATGCTTTTGTTTAAGTATAATTTTGTTCGGACTTGCTTTCTCAGCATTTTTGCTTTTTGCTCCTGCCATGCTCTCTTTAAGTATAGTATTGCTCATTTTTGCTCAAGTTTCATAGTAGATATCTAAGGAAGTTTAATATGTGGTTTACAATCACAACATTAGTCGAAATGAAATAAATCCAGGCGATTGGAGTGGAGTCTCATCATATTGTCCTAAAGACATACATGTTTTGTTTCCAGTTTTGATTTCAACATATTTGATTTATTGAATGATTCCGCCTTGGAAATCTTGATATTATTCATCTATAAGTAAAAACAATATTTTCCAATAGGTATTTGTGTTAAATGGATACCCGTTGTGGGATTTTATAATAACTGGATGCCCTAAATTTGACAATACGTTCTCAATAACTGTAGTGAAGTCTGAAAAGATACGGACTTCATATATTTCCACAGCCGCTTATCTGGAGCATTTATTTTGAAATTACCAGAAGATAGTACCCAGATGGGAGTGGTCATCAGAAATATATTCTTAAACACTCGCATATTTTGGATGGGTGCGTTCGACATATTTAACGGTGCTATTTGTTTTCAGGGAGGACACAGAGCTGGCATTCAGAGTGGTTATTTACATAATTTCAATCTGTTGCTTTTAGTCCAATGAAGTGTGGGACATGGCTCAAAGTCGCCTTACGAATAAATGGAGGATGAAAGGCTCGTCATTCTCCCCAGCTTCATTGGGAGATCTCCTCTCTCCCCAGGAAGGGTTTGGATCATTCCCCTTTTGGACACGAATAATGCTTCTGTAATTCGGAAGTATCACAAGACCCAATGATTCGATGTCGTCAGTGCTGATTAGTTATAAATGATATGTCCTTCCCAAGGGAAGAAAAACACCAAAAAGGCCCAAAGTTGTGAAGAAGGAGCAACACCCTCTCAAGGTCAATATCCCGGTGAAGGTAACTAGCTAAATGTGTTTTCCTGAGAAATCCGGGCGTCGTTTTAGCTCTAAAAACTCTGATGTTGGATCTTCCACCAGACCGTCATAACTGGACTTGTCTTTGTCTGGTGACTGGTCAACGGAAGCAGGTCACCTGTCACTGGGATTCGAACATAGATCACCAGTAAATGTGTCCAAATATTTGTCTGGGGAAAGGAATCGAGTTGATACCCCCCGGCTCTATGCTACAGGTTGATACCAATGTGGTTAGTGAGATGTACTCGACACGCTAGGGATACGAATTGGATCAGCATCACTGTTCTTCCCTATATTGGCTTTTAATCCCTACGGGATGTGGGGCAAACCCTGTTAGGAGTAGTGAATATTCCTTGCCCCGCATGGCGCCATAAGTATATTCAAGGTAGGGCAGATGTTAAAGACCGTGGGCCCGTTTCATCATCTCTGGCGGGGACCAATAGAAATGAGAGGGACCGATACTCCCCCCCCCCAGACGGTGTAGGATGGATGGGAAACGTTCTCGTTTGCAGAGAATGTTTACTAGCAGGGTACGTCCCATCACCCTCTCCCCACGAGGCGTTTAGTGATGATGACAACACGTTTCCCACTTCGCCTTTTCCGCGGAGGGACTCTGTCTGAACAGTCATGTTCCTCCTGAAGAGCGAATTCATGAAAACGACGTTATCTCCATTATATTGGACTTGAATAGGTTCGCTGATGAACCATGGCGACGGTTCCACCCCCTCCATTAACGTCCCCAGCTTCCTCACACCTATTATGCCATTTATTGGAGGAGGAAGACGTATGAATAATGAGGTTTACCGCATTTATCTCCCGAATATGTGGTAGAATCCTCCGAGCTCTAAGGAGAGAAATATATTTTTCGCCTTGTGAGACTTTCAGGGGCAGCTACACGTCCAGACAATCTGTTGGTGCTACATTCCACTATGGTCAAGTTTTATATTGGACAAGAGGTCGCCAGGCGGCAGGCAGGTAGTCTGTACCTCCCACCTCTACTACGATTTGACCGCTGGTTTCTGCACCGGGCAATAGAGTTTACTCTTCAGCTTGGCCCCTTAAGGGCTTTAAGGCATCACAAGTGGGTATTTTATTTGGGACCTGAGCTGGCCTCGTTATTAAAACCTTAAAGAAATTGGAACTTAGGGCCCGTACATTCGTCACAATCGTCTCGTATGGAGATCTAGCGGACATCAATTTGTTTTTGAAAGGATGACCTTCCATAAACGTCATTGTGATTTGGATGCACGTATGTAAGAACTGGTTGCCAATAGACTTATTGTTCGGAAAATGACATTATACAAAAACTGATGAAGTTCGATTATGGAATTCAGGAGTATTAAGTACCATCAGCGCTTAAGGTTTGAACTACTCAGGATTCTTATCCAACTGCAAAGCTCTTAGCACTCCAGCCATGTCTGAACATTGAGACCTCTACGTGAGACGGTATGTTAAAATTACGTGTTCCTAATATCATATAAACTGTGTTGTTTAGAAAGGGGAAACCATAATCAAAATTTCATGTAAAATGGTAATCATTTATTGATTTTACTCAGTAAATATACCTTTGTTGGAAAAAAAAATAAGATTCAATTCTTACCTTTCAAAAACCGTATATATATATATATATATATATATATTATATATATATATATATATATATATATATATATATATATATATATATATATATATATATATATATATATATATTATAAAATACCGTGTGCTAGTGCAATAACACTTGAGACCAGTTTTGCCATTTAACATAGATGTCAGGGACGGAGAATTTTAATTATTACCATAGCAGCTCAACTGCGACTAAATATGTCGCCTTATTTAAGTGAAGTGGTGTCATAGAGGGGTTGGTCGTGTATATATTAAAATTAACAAACCTCAACAATTTATGATAGTTACCGTATTTGTTTGTTTAATTTAAGTTATATACCAAACTAATTTCGAGAAACTTTAAAGTGGATTAGAATTTTCGGAGAGTGGTTGTATTGATTGATCTCAAAGTGAGTCAATGCTGAATAGAGTTAGAAGTTAATGTGATATTGAATTATTTTTTTCTTTGGTTGAGAAATATTATTTATCAGTATATCAAATCAATGGCATGTGACTAATATTCCAAATATAGGTTAGAAATAAAATAAAATTATTACCATTTCGTCATCATGGACTTATTAATTGCATCACATGTCTTCAAGCTATATAAGTGAATCTTCGTAGAAAAAAAGAGGTTACAAACTTTTCAAATCTTGTCGTTGTAGTGATTATCAATTACCACACATCGTAACTACAACATATAGTACAAAACATATACCTACAATCTATAATGTCCAATAAAATCTTGCTATCCCAAATTTACAGCCAAACTGGTTTGTATGTATAGGGAACTCAAAATAGTTGCTTAAAAGCTGTGACATAAAGAGTTACTTGGGAGTCTTGCAACCAGTGGCGTCACTAGAGGGGTGCGAGGGGGTGGTGGTGCGGACCGCACCCGGTGACACCATAGTGGGTGTGACACCAAAATGACTGTCTATAAAATGTTTGAATTTTTGTGCAGGAAGGAGGTCCTTGGGGGTGACACCTTGAGTTCCTGCATATGACTGACTATAACATTTTTTAATTTTTGTGCAGGAAGGGGGTCCTTAGGGATGACACCATGAGTTACCGCACTGGGTGACTAGTGACGCCACTGCTGGTAACAATTAAATTTGACACGAGTGAAAAGGAAAGAAAATCATGCGGTCAAGCAGTAGGACCATTGATAGTGGAATCTGGAGCCCGCCCTACGCGCATACATCTAAAATATCGGTAAACGGGTTTGTCTGCATCTTCGGTAATCCATGCGATCTACATCAGTGAGATATTACACTTCTTAGCACATTACCTTTATTCCTTTGCAAGGTCAGCACTATTTGTCCGTCGTTTTGTTTGCAGGTTCGAAAATTGTTTATCTTTAATTGTATTTATTTTCTATCCCATTTTCGAGTCTATTTACCCATTTGTGCTATCTTACCTCTACGCTTGTTTTATCAGCATCGTAGTCAAAAGAATGGAAAAGCAGTAGAGTCTCCATTTTTAGAATGCTCACAGTGGTATTATAATAGGCTAGCAAGTGACGAGAGTTTTATCCGAAAAACAAATAACAATAGGCAAATAATATGCACTGAAGAGGATACAGACTGCATGACAGTGTTGTATAAATCCTCCAAAGTCTAGTCGATATTGTAACGTTCTTCAAATTATGTGTTAGTACAGGAAACATGTACAAAATACTAGAGACCGACCTAACATTGCTACTCTTTTATTTGTTATTATGCAACATGGCTGATACATTTAAGCTCCTGATACTGATGTGTTCCAATTAGCCTTGAAATTACCTTTGCAACATAAGACCTAGATTTAAGCAAATTGGAGTTTGCAAACTTGAGAAAATGATGTGCTTTTATATTGTTTACTGTGGGTACGAATGATACAGTTACTATTGGAAACAAATTCTCAACTGACTTTGGACAAAACTTAAACTCATACTCGATTTAATGTACTAACAAGCTTTTGCAAAGCAGTATGCACGAAAATATGTTAGCATGAGTTAGAGGTGAATATTCAAAAGATAATAGACCGATTTTGTACTTGCCATTCGGTACTGTGTATTCAGAAACGTAAATTGTACGTTCCTATCTTCATTGGTAAGCTTCAGATTCTCGGCGTATCTTTCAAACAGGGACTTGATCATCCCCAACTTTGCTGCCGCTCTGCATTTGATGATTGGCTGCAATTGCTTGTGATCTCCAATCAGTACCACTTGCTTAGGATGGTTGGCAATTATAGCAGCCATGCACTGAGGCTTTTGGCACATTCCAGCTTCGTCAATTATCAACTGGTATATATTAGTCCCTGTAGATATAAATATAAAACACGGCACACTTTGTTAAAACATGTCTACAATAGACAGTAAGTCAATTAAATAAAACCTTTAAGTGCTGAATCAACTTATGAAGGAAATGAAATGGTTCATTCGATTTGGCAAGAGAACTGTTTAGGCTATACATTGGCTCGGCAGGGCCAACTGAATATAATCCGTACAAAGAAATTTGCGGATATGGAAACCCAAAAAACCCTAAAATCATATTGTTAGATCCAAATTTCGCTGTAATCAAGACAAAGTTTTATACTATATATCGGATTGGATTTTGAGATGTGTTCCATATTATCCCATACTTCATTACTTCCGATTTCGTTATAAATTGAGTGTACTAGATTTAATGCCGTTCAAGGCAAATCAGAGCCTTAAACAAACATTGCTGGTCCACTGGATTTTCATTAATCAAGACAGTTTTTCTTACCTCTTTAGTGTTAAACCTGAAGCTACATAATGCAGCTAACTTTTACAGCGGACTTTTCTTAAATATTTTATTTTCTTCTTTAAATTCTATACGTTTTCTTTTTACACCGAGGACAGTTATTGAAAACATTTTAAAAAGGAAAAATTGTTTTAATGAAATAAACCGTGATTATGCAGTTTTACAAAGATAAGATCCAAGAGCCCGAAAGCACGCATTTAAACAAAGTTATGTTTCCTGGCCGTGAGTAATGTTAGTAATAAATCACAGTGTCATATTTTATTCGCAACTTATATTATTGACCATACAATAAACCCTTTAAAAATATTTTCAATTACCCATCAGCAATTTTGGGCTCGTGGCAACACCTGTCGTGCACAAGACGATTTGATGCTCTTGAAGCTCTTCCACTGTTGCCTTGCTAATCAGTGACCTGTATTTGGAAACTTCCTCGTAATGAGGTATGTAGTCCTTATTGGAGAATTTGCGATCAAACTCAGCAATCTGCTCAGCGAAGGGTTTACCAGTTTTTCTTATTAAATGATGGACGGATATATCATGTAGATTTTGAGCCGCGTTTGGATCTCGCATTGAGCGTCTGGATGTAAAAACTGCCCCTGGTATAGGGTATTTCAAGGCCTCGACTGAGCGACCGTACAGTCGGACAATATCTGGACAATCGGCTTTAAGATTATCTTTCATCCAACCTGTACCACAAGAAATAACAGAATACATGTACCTAACTGATACTCAACAGTTTTCTCTAAACCCTGCCCACAAGCATCGGAATATCTGTCCAATTTGGAAAAAAGGGGGAAAAAAATTAAAAATAAAAGACACTGCAAACTTACTGCATAAAGAACAGATGAACTAACATTCAAATTGGACACAAATCCTATCAAATAGCTTTTAAGTTATCAAAGCTCAAAATTACTTTTACATCTTTATCAATTTCTGTTCCCACGTGATAGTAACATTGTACAGCAAACAGCTTATGGTCATGCAATTGGCTATGGATACTTAAATAACCAAGGAGTTTGGTAGTGATGACTCACCTAAAACTAGAAATGTTAAGTCAGTACCATATAATTGTACGTACGAGATCATGTTTATGCTGCTGTCCTGTGTTCTGTTATACAAAATATCGATGGACACTATTTTTACAAACTTTTGCTACCTTTGACCGAATATATCTCACATTTCATGTTTTAGCTGTGAGATTTACCCAAAGCACATAAAGAAGTTTCAACTTTGAGAAATACATTCGAGAAAAACTTATTAACTTTGGTACGTAAAGACAAGATTATAGCATACATGAAAAAGGCACAAATCTTGGTAGAGCATGAAATCTGATATGGAAATCGAGGACATTATAAAAAGTCAACTTCTGGCTTTTTTAAAATTGCAGTTTTTATATTTTTTTTGTTAATGAAACTTATCACAGATAATCGGCTTGGATACTTCGTGTTCGATGTCTGCAATGGGGGTGGGGGTGGACGTTTGTGTGTGTGTGCGTGTGTGTGTGTATGTGTGCACATCATTACAGAGAAAATGAATTCCTTTAACTACCTGATATTGATACTCCTGCTTAAAACCCTGTGATCAATTCGGCCATTATTCAACTGACCTTACATGAGATAGCATTGTTGCTGTGGTCGTTACTTGGTAATTGTTCTTACTTTGTATTGCTTGCTTGTATACGTATGCTAAATGCCATCAGCGTATGAAGTTAATGTGTTATTGGTCCATAGATGTTTCGCACTAATATAACAAAGTACACATTGTATAACATGAGCAAATAATGTTCTATAATAAGGATTTATGATTTAATACTTCGTGTTACATCTGGTTGTTAATTTAAACATACTTTATTTCTTACATTTATACTTGAGATTACAGCAAGAGTAAATTATAAGAAACACTACTACTTTCAAACAGCCTAAAGGCCTAGCCATGTATTCCTAAAGTATTTTGATTAAGAAAATCAAGCTGAAGCAGAAAGTCAGAAAAGTTTGACATTTTGTGACGCAAAGCACAAGAAGATAGTCATGGAACTTTCGGAAGTTTCGTACATTTGGTTACTTGAGCAGCACGCATAATTTGAATGACTCCAAGTATAACATTTACATGTCTGGGTTTTGAGGGTGAGTTTGAGTACCAGTTTAAAATCCTTTGTGAATACAGGCGATGGGTGTAATGATACGTCGCAGTGATGATACTTACTCGCAATATTATCTACCGACTTGTTAGATGGTCCGCAAAAAAGAACTTGCTCCTTATTCTTTACTTGGGAATTGATCTTGCTAAACAGGTATATCAACTTGATGGCAGTGTAAGACTTTCCTGTACCTACAAGAACATTCTTGGACGTAAATATATGATACAAATGACATTGGAATGAATACTGATATCAACCTGAATAAACCATCAAAACTTTGGAAAATAACTTTATGTGTGGTGATTTTACCAACAAAAGAATCTGAAAGTAAAACCTTGCAGTAGAGAGCTAAAATGCTTTAAAAGAAAGGTTTTGAAATGCGAGTGAATTCACAGCATACATCATTCACTCACTAATGTTTTAAAAGATTACTTTTGATGTGTATCAAATGAATAAATGCAAATTAAGCACTATCGTGTGGAACATAATAATAATAATAATAATAATAATAATAATAATAATAATAATAGGTTATGTATGTTTAATTTGCATTGTTTGTTACCTTTTTAAGTTTCTATTATATTATATGATATTGTAAATTAACATTGTATGTTGGACTTGACCCTGTCCAAAAACAAGTTCATGTTCTACTTGACTTGAATCATTGACCTTTTTATATTCTGTAAACAACTAGTACATAGCTAAAATATTATCTATGTGTATGGGTTTAATATTGCCATAATTGTTAATAGAAGTCAACATATTTATTTGGGTCTGGGTCAAGGTTATTGGAATTCCTGTATAAATATATTTGGCCTACCTGATGTATTCCACATTCTATATCATAATTTTAGTAACAGACCTTTCAATTGTAACAAAGATTTTATCTTGAAAACATCCTGAATCTTCCAGATTGAAACTTTCCATTAGGTAATAGTGCTAGTTGTGACATGAGGTCAAGTAGAGGACTGTATGATCTTGCTACTGGTAAAATTATTTATTCGTGTTTTAAGATCTGAGCAGAATCAAATATATTATTGTTGTGTGTCAAGTAGTTCATTTGGGCTGGAATTTTATTATTCAAATTATTTATTCACTGGAAATGCAGAGTGAAATTTCAAATAAAGATATATTTTTGGATTGTATTATTGTGATCCAACAAAAGAATGTTTGTACATCACCAAGACACGGGCCACCACAGGCACATCAACACTTTCAGCATTAGATTTAATTTGGATTTCCACTAAAGTTTATTCAGAACTTGAATCATTAGGACTTGCGTCAAAATTCTAGAATTATTATCTGGAACTTAATTCGCAAATTCACAATACCGTACTTTTCTATTTCTACATATTTACTTTGTATTCAAGGGAAATAAATTATTTGTTGAATTTAACAAGCTTGTTGCTTCTCAATTTGTTATTGCTTATTTTAAGATCATAGAGTTTTGTTACGGAAAATGTTTACCATAAGCATGAATATGCTAATATTCAATCTTTCATAATCGATATTTATCCGTATCATATTAAGCCATAATTCCATAATTTAATAATGTAACTTGGGGAAAAAATGAAATAAAATTTGAAAATCTTGGTTTTTGCATTTGTGCATTCGTGCATATCATTATATAAATATGACATACCTAGGAGTTACAAATATATATATATCTCATATTGACAATATTATTCAATTGGTAAAAACGTTCCTCCGGCAATCAAATTACACAACGAATATAATAATTAATGTGTGACTTGCAGCTAATGAGAATCACATAATTCAACATAGTTAAAAGAGCATCATATAACAATGTTCTATATGAACACAAATAGCTATATAACTCTTGTCACCATGAAAATAATTACCCCACACTAATTCATAAACTAGGCTGGAGTGGTTACCCGTCCTGGCCACCAGGACCATGAAGGGATTTGTACTACCCGGAAATAACCGACCGTCCAGTTAGTTTCCTGCTTGGTGCCCGGAACTGGGAACTGGCATATTTCCCTACCCGATCATCCCTAACATAACCATATCAAATAATACAATACACCTGCATAATGAAAGTTTTAAAGATCTGCAGTAAAACTGCTTGGTTTCAGGAAACGTACCCGGTGGACCTTGAATCAATGAAAACGCTGATGAAAGAGCTTTGTCAATGGCTTCACTTTGATTCTGATTGTTTTTGTACAAAGATGAAAAAGGTACTTCTCTTGCACTCAAATATGAAACCCGAATATGTTCTGGATCTGTAACGACAAGGAAAGTGCCATTTTTATTTGAATCTGAGAGAATCACGAATACATACATCCATAGACACCCCCTCGGATCTCCTAAAAAGGTTGTTGCTAAACAATTTCTTCTTTGTGCCTCTACGCATCCAAAAACATTACATAAAACAAAGAATGAACATGAACAAAACACACACAGGCGCTAAACAAACAATTTCCCAATGCCATATAATAAACACATTATATGAAACAAACTAAATGGAAAGAGTAAGAAAAGTGGAAATTAAATTAAAAAGAATCAAAATCAACTATATCTCCAATAATAGACCAAAGTCTCTACGGCATTTACAATACTGAGAAGACATTATAGATAAGTCAGAAACATCACTTTCGAAAAAGAAGTTCTCTTTTAACCATGCCGTCAGTAGGCATGCGTGTGTCGGTCAGCTCAATCTTTAGCGTTGTTACCTTTTGTAGCTTCCAGTTTTTACATTGCCGATATAACCAGAACAAAGAGGAAAAAGATCCAAACAGTGTATGTAAATTGATTACTACTACTACTACTACTACTACTACTACTATTATTATTATTATTATTATTATTATTATGTACCATTGAGTGGAATTAGATACACTAGAAAGTCAGAAACTTTCACACATTTGTTTAAATAGTGAATTAGACGAAACTGGAGCTATTTAAGGCAACTTCGCCTTGTGTTCAAATCCGCAGTATTCAATATTTCTCTTGTCAGTGTGTTTCCATTTGAGATTGAATTTCTCTTGTCAGTGTGTTTCCATTTGAGATTGAACTTTTAGAATGCATTTCCAGTGAATAGACCGAATACCCGGATGAGCTCTTGTGGTTTGCAAGCTTCTTATATGGCCTATATGGCGCTATTGAATCTTTGTTGAAGATCTCATCAGAAGAAAATCGCTTTGAGCTAAAACATTAGCAGGACGGATTTTAATTTGTAAAGATATATATATTTTGTACGAAAATATTAGATATTCATGCACGGCATAGAGTAAGTGAGCAAGGTTCTGCATCAATCATGTTTATTTTGAATGGAAATGGAAGAATAGAAGAAAAAAAACAAACAACAAAATGCCGATTACTGTTCAGAGCATGTACATTACCATGTACATCTACGTACCTAACCTTGGAATCATCTCGCCGAGGGCAATCGCCTTTGCTAGTACACTGGCATCGTCTAAAACCTGAAGACAGGACTCTGTTCTCCTGTTGTAATAAGTTAACTTCATAAAGAATGCCAATTATAAACGTAACTTTTTTCCGATTGTACCAGTACATAATATATCATAAAAGTCTGGCTTAATCCTTTAATCAGAACAACGGACATAATCCTGCCATTTATTCGCTTTCTCAAACTTAACTATCATTTTTATGTAAAAATGTCAATACGAATTTATAAATTAATAAAAACCGTTTGTGAAGCTATTAAATATTACCAACTCAATGATGCAATATTACTTTAGGACATAACTTCATGCAAGTTTTAACAAACAGCCAGACTAGATCCAGGATGGAAATATTATATCCGGTATGAAACTTTTGGGGATGGCACAAACATTTAATTGCTGACCTACTAACACCATCGGTTGGGATCCGTTGTTCTAGCCATTCCTGCATTGCTAGCACTAAAGAGTAAAAACAATCACCATCGTTCAAACTATATTTGTATTTAATTGTACTTATCTACAGCAAACACAATGTAGACTTTTAATAGTACTCGCGCTTTTGTGTTTTTGGTATGTTTTTGTTTGTGTAATTCGTTTTTGTGGCTTTGTGCCCTTAAAAAGGAATCGGTAGATTTCTAAAACGCTTGGGCTGGTATCGCATCAGTATTGCTCAGTTGTATGTCAGTTTTCTGTTATATATATATATATATATATATATATATATATATATATATATATATATATGTGGGTGGGTCTGTGTGTGTGTGTGTGTTTTGTAGAAAGAATTGTATTAACAAGAGTTAATAAGTGCAGTTAAATTACAAGATTCGCTATATAATGAAACTTTATTCATAATTGAAAAATAAATTGATTTAAAACGATTATAATTTGTGTTCTAAATGTCTTGAAGCATGCCATTTTTCCGTTTCCCCGCATCTTTATTATAATTAAATTGTGAATATGTACAAGTATAATTTTGAACGGTAAAAATAATACGTATTTTAAAACAAGATTTCAGAATAGTAAGTAAGGCATAGTTTTCTCTTATGAAATTAAAATAATGACTTCTCAAGAGCCGCACTAGTACTTTGGATTCTTTTGAAGAAGGATACCTTCAACTTACCTATCAATATCAGATTTGATCAACATTTCTACGCTGCATGGCAAACGATGGGTTCCTCCCAAACTAGTTGGAATGTCTGGAGCATCTGGGTGCAATTCAAAGTCAACCGATACAAATTGTCTTGTTTTTTCTTTTCCTGCCTTCAAGGTTCTATAGGTTGTACTGGTGGAGTGTCCATTGGATCCCGTTTCTTCGATATCGGTCTCAACCGATGCGATCTCACCATGAGCAATCCAATACCAATAATTGTGAGCGTCAATGTCGATATTCTGATTTGCAAAAGTCGTCACCTTGGATCGAACACACAACCAATCACAGGACTTATTTACTACAGGCTTTCTCATTCTGCCACCTGACTCATCATCATCGGTCACGTAATCTCTCCTATCTAATACAATATTTCTGACTCGGCAGAAATTTAATGGGATTTTAAACCTGCCGCGAAATCCATCGAAATCTTTTGTGAATTGGACTGAAAGATTGTTAATAATGTAAGAGCCCTCCTCATTCACTGCAGATACAGCCGCTTCCATCAACACAAGTGGAATCCACCGTCTTTTATAGTCATCCA